>JAHDVE020006975.1:0-194446 GCA_022606495.2 Halesus radiatus | reverse complement strand
TCAGCTTGCTAGTCACATACATTACCCGCGAAAGAAATACCACTGTTCCGAGAGTAAATCAGCTGCTCGGGTTGGTCATCTGCAGTTGACAGCTTGCATCCACCTACCCCCACCCGCTTGCTGCCTGGGAGGCGGGCGGGGAAAGACAGGCTTAGTTGCGTCGTTTCAGGTGGAAAAATGAAAAGTTGTATTATTTTAACTAGAAATTTAATATTCAATTACTCGTACATACCGCATAATAAGGCCCCAAAAGGTTTGCTTGACATTGTTTTCTGGGACTTGTCTTAAATTTTTAAAATTGAAAATATGTTTCTGATAATGGTGGGCTAAAGAAAGAGGAGAATAAAGTACAAAAAACAACAACTGTTTTGTTTTTTTCATCCGAAAGCTTTTTATTCATTTTGCTATTTTTGTAATATAATTATTTGATCCCTTCTTCAAAAATAATCAAAACTTTGTAACAAGTTTATAAAAGACTAAGTGTTTCCTATACAGCTTTGGTTTTATTTAGTGTTAGGAAAGTGAGGAAAAAGAGGGAAGGATGATGATGAAAAGCCCCACGAGGGAAGCCGTTGTTAGGAAAGGAAAAGGACCACGTTGGGTAGCAGTGTTAGGAGGGGGAAAAGAGAGGAAAAAGGCGAAGAAGAGGAAAAAGTCAGAAAGGATGGAAAGCCCCACGATGGAACCCAGAGTTACAGGGGGAAATGGGGGAAAAGAGGGTTGGTGTAAAGAAAAACAGTGCAACTCACCCTGAGATCAGATTCAGGACCGGTCCCTGCTCCAACAGGGCTTAGCTCAGCTTGGTACAACATAATGATTCTCATTCTCAAAGTCAAATAGGACTGGTGGTCAGGCGACGCCGTCGGCAAGCGGCCAAAGCGGTCTATGTGGCCAGCGTCCAAAGTACACAGGTATTAAACATTTCTACACTGATTTTAACAATTAAGGAGACACCATTCCAGGTGTTTAGAAGGGGTAGTATGGTAAATATCTGCTATAGGCCCAAGCTCGTGTGCAGTTGATGTTTCCATGTCTCGAATCGGATGATGCAATAATGAACGGCTGCGTGCTCAAAAGAAGCACGCAGTTGATCGCTCTGTGTCTGATTTACGAGTGAATTATTTACTTTCATTCTGTGGGCAATGATAATTTAAGGCCATTGTCAATAAAACCCTTCAAGTAATTACGACTCATTAATTCATGCATAATATAATACGTCTGTCTCGACACAGAAATTTTCCAGTGAGACAGAGATCGACCAATCCCTTATGTGTTATGTTTTATAAAGAAAAATAGGGAAAAATTAAAAAAAAACGACATTGTTGAGAAATAAAGCATGTAATATTTTGAAGCATGTTACACTGTTATCGAACTTAATAGTACCTTCTTCTATAAAGTATAAAGTAAGATGTTATTTATGACGCAATGACGAATGAATTAGATAAAACGTCAGAGCGAGAGCGGGGTGAGGGAGGGGGGTTTGTCGAACTTGCGCAGGGTGCGGTAGATCTGCGCGTAGTAGACCGCTATAAGTAGCCTGCGAAAGTCAGTTCGAGTCAGTTTGTTTTCAACCGCTCGCTTGACAAGACGCCCTCTCTCTCGACTGCCCGCTATGACTTCTGATCTACTCGCCTTCTTTCCTTCTGACCACCACTTACCCTGCACCCCCATCGGACTACACCCTCCCACTGGACCCAGACCAAGCATCGTTACACGGACAAGGCCCGCAGAATTACAAAAGTCGTAAATAAGGTCTTGTCGTTAGTATCGTTCCTCCTCGCAGAGGGAACGGTAGGTCGTGCTTTCTCCCCTCTCAGCCCTCTCCGCAGATCGAAATCAGCTGCCCCCTACAGTTCGTTTCTGTGCCATTACGTCTGTTACAAATCACGTTTGGAAAAGAGTTATTCAATTAATATTCTAATCCCTGAAGATAATATTAACAAATCTCAAACAAAATGTGAAACAGAAAAGACACAAAAAAGGTTAAGGTATTTATTTTTCGGTGTCTTTTCTATTTCATATTTCATTTGGGATTTGTTAATATTATGTTCAATGATTAAAATATTATATCGAGGTTTATACTCGTAAGCTACAAAAAGTTATTCTAATAAAAATTGTTTTGTTGAAGCCACTATTTTACTAAATGAATATCTACCTGTTTCGAAACCAATGGTTCTTTCATCAAGAATATAAGTAACTAGGATAAAAAAGATGTTTAAGAAAGGAAAGACTTCTAGAAATGTTTATACTAGAGTTAAGGAGCACCTAAGGCGTTTGAATAATAATCATTATTCTGAATTTGCGAAACCACGTTTAGAAAACAAATTTTTCATTTTTACATACGAACACAATTTAAAATTTTTGAAATTTAAAAAGTGTTAATATTGGATCTCAAGTTAAAGTGACATTTGGATAAAAAAAAATACGTTATTGAAGTTTCACAATAATGTCGTAAATCTATGCTACATTTTTTTTAACAAATTTCTATGCCAAAGCTTACAGGGTTTTATAACTCAGACTTCCGGGAAACGTGTTAACGTACTTTAAGCACGAACCGCCTTGTTGCGGCGAACTAACGCGAACACAGTAGCGGCAAAAAGGGCGGCGCACACGTTCCGTGTAAAGCAAGTGCTGGCGACGCCGACACCCTTACAGTGTTACGCCGACCAATTTAGTCGTGTACATATATTTAGCTTCTTAGCAGTTTAGTTTAGTCATTATACGCAAGTCTTGTCAACATAGTGAAAATAGGTGAACATAAGACGTAATATTATTGTAGAATGTAAAGCCGTATGATTTACCTTTTTGAAATTTCTGGGTTTTTGCGCAATTTTTTTCCGTCATTCGTATATTTTATAGTAAACTGTCGGTGCTCTACGGCTTCTTTCGACATTAAACATTTACAATTTCTTCAAAAGATTGGTATTCACTTTGTGGCATCAATGTGAATAAATTAATTAAAAATTACTTTGTATTCACCAATTTATTAATATATACATATCAACATAATAGTCTTTTTTCGTCAAATTTAATGAAGAATTCAAGTCAGCTACCGTGGCTTTTCCGGTAGTAGCAGACGATTCTAAAAAGAATGTGTAAACTAATTTTACTGAAAACATTTGTAATTTTTTACTTTCCTCTTTTCTCAACTATTTTGGCCACATCTTTTTTCGCCAAATTTAAGGAAGAATTCAAGTCAGCTACCGTAGGTTCTCCGGTAGTAGCAGATGTTTTATCATGTTGCGAAATGCTTTCTTCATAAAATAATAATGTCAAGTACATGTTTATCATCTGTCTATACTTGTCATTTTTTAGTATTCTATATATTCCTAAAGAAGAAAGCATTGCTTTAGAAACATGTCGATAGGTATGTATTAATAAAGTGATGAATACAAAGTAATTTTTAATTAATTTATTTAACACTTAATTCTTTTTCTTCTCATTGGCAATCGTAAAGTATGGCATTAAAATTAACTCTAGCAAATAATGTTGACGACTACAAAAATATATCATTTGACCTGTAAATCCTAACATATGAGACTGAGTAAATCTTAACATATGAGACTGAGTAAATCCTAACATATGAGACTGAATAAATCCTAACTTATGAGACTGAGTAAATCCTAACATATGAGACTGAGTAAATCCTAAGACATGAGACTGAATAAATCCTAACATATGAGACTGAGTAAATCCTAACATATGAGACTGAGTAAATCCTAACATATGAGACTGAATAAATCCTAACATATGAGACTGAGTAAATCCTAACATATGAGACTGAATAAATCCTAACATATGAGACTGAGTAAATCCTAACATATGAGACTGAGTAAATTTTGTTACATTGAAACTAACCGTTCGAGAGTTTTTGCCGCCAGTCATCAGGCAAACTAACCGATAATTTTGATAGTATATTTGAGAGATGATCTAGTTATTTGGCGATAAAATAACCGCACGTAACAGAACGGAGGCTTTCCACCAGTAATTTATCAATCTATTTTAAATATATACATATTTTTTTAATCATCAATAATTCAACCCAAAATCATGTCGAGCAAACACAGATATATATTCTACTACTTCATTCCGTGCCCCACTTTGAGGTAAGGTCTTTTAAATTTCAAATATTTTAATGAGTGTCTACTATATATTCGTTTTTACCCCAATAGCAACTATTATTACATGCTAACAAAACGCCAAAGCGCATCGACTTCAAGCGAATATAAAGCCCTGAATAATGGATACCATGAACAATGTTGCATTCCCAAGGCACTACCACCCCCACCCTCACCCCTGCAGCCTCGGCCTTGTATCGGAAGGCTGTGTGTAGTGACATGGTGCAATACCATGTGACATTAACTACCCCCGAGGCATCCAAGTCCCGAGGCATTCAACCATTAACGATAGCTTCTAAGAAGGGTGTAATGCGCCTTTGTTCTCCGTTCAAACACCCCCTATCTCGTAATTGGACGGTGTTTTTTTGTTTCAATTCTTTTGTTTGCTCTTAACGCTGTTTAAAAGGTATTAATCTTATGTTGAGTTTTTTCCAACGCTTTGTTTAATTTTGTTTTTTCTCGCCAACTTTATCATCAATTTAACAAAAAACTAGTTTTGTCATTAGTCTCTGTTTGGTTCCAAACTACTCTAAGATTCCAAATAATAACTGAAAACCTTCTGCGTGCATTTTTTCCTCAAAGAAACGCGATTTCATTGTAATATTGCTGTACCACTGTTTTATGAACACCTTAGTCAAATGTTAATTGCGAGTTTAAGACTTTCTAAACAAAGTTTAAGACTTTCTAAAAAAACGCACAACTTTTGTGCGTTTTTTAATCACTTAAATAGTTACGACGCAACATTACCTCATTTATTTTTGAACTACTGCAAGCATACATATAATAAATACTATTAGAGATCGCGTCATTTTTACGGAAATATTGGTATATCAAAACATCATAACTCATAGTGGAAATTTCGTTAAGAATTAGAGTTTTTTTTTTAAATTGATCGATAAATTCTTTGCAGTAAAAGCGTTATAACTTTCATGACTCTCCAGCCCACTTTAGATAAGAAACTACGTATTTGTACATGTCACTGTGAATCTTATTAATTGGATTTCGAAAAATATGTCATTGCAAATACGTACTCAAGTGTCTCCGTTTGTATTTGATATATGAAATGTGTTATTTTTTAACTTATATTACCATCACCATGGAGCGATATACCTTAAAATCTTTTAAACATAAATATGAAGAAAAAATATATATAAAAAACGTGTAATAAACACTTTTTAAATGAATCTTCAATTGATGTAGTTGAAATTTAGTTAGCAAGTGTTAAAGTACACAGAACAAAGTGGACACCAAAACGAAACTGTGTCCAGAGAAAGCTCCGTACAAACGATACCGTGGTAAAGCGAATTCCACTAGGGTTGAACAAATTACAAGGAGTCCCCTCCTAATCACAAGCCTAGTCTCCATTGTCCATATCATCGGCTAACTGCTAACGAAGGATAGCCCCCCTCCAACCCCCTTCCACCGTCCCATCATCCCATGGCCGCAATAGCCACCCTGGGGGTAGGTACTCGTCTTTGATTGTAGAGTTGTTAACGATACAGGAGTGAGATGAAACTATGTAACAACCACAGGGTAAAGAATATCTAGGTGTATATAAGCATGCCTTTTATTGATTTGAATTTTCCCAAAATGAGATACAGGGGTATTTTATCAGCAAGAACAAGTTGTCCGGAAAAACGCTTTCAGGACGGATTTATTTCATAAATGTCATCAAATCAATGAAATAAAACCACAAACTCGATACATACCTACTATTTGTATCTAGTTTATAAAGCATAATCGTTGGTAGCACAAAATTCCTCAATCTATTTTAATTAATACTCATGCAAACTTCTTACAAAATATGCTTAATTTTTTCTAATGTAAGTATTACCTACCACTACTTTGTTACTGGATCAAAGACAGGCCAGGAGTGAGTTATGTACGTAAACCAGACATAGATCCGAGCAGCGTGGCATGGGTATCCTCCTATAGCGTCGCATAGATAGTCATGGAATAACAATTAAAAGGGTGATCCGATAAAATTTACTTCTAGCTATCATAGCACATTAATTTTTATTTCACCAAAACAAAATCTCAAATATTATATTTCTTATGAAAAAAAACAAACAAAAATTTAAATTTTCACTATTATTTGTTGCTCCAAGCTGGTAATTTAGTAATATTAAGCAAGTCGATCTTTGATGTGAATACATCAGGGATTTTATTATACGCATTACAATGCCCTTCACTTACCACACACACTAATTTTGCTATATATGGTATATGTAAGGTCACATCTTGATTTCGCCTCAGTAATTAGGAATCTTCAATAATATACTTATGTTGATCCTATTGAAAATATTCAAAATAAATTTATAAAATACCTGTCGTATCGTTTTAGTAATCACCGGTTTGATCCCATTGCTCTATATAAATGTGGAAAATATCTGATTCTTTATTATTTTACTAAATTGCGAACTGTCTTTTTGATTCGTCATATTTGTTAGAAAGGGTTGCATTTCGTTGCCCTCGGCGCAACACCTGATCGGACTATTTATTTAGAATTCCAAATTGAAAATCCAAATGCAAGCAAAACTTTTTTATATGACGTATCAGCAAAACTCACAATATCCTACGCGATGTAAATATTTTCAATGGTAACTCGAAATCATATAAAATGTAGAAACCTGAATTTATACTTTATATTATGTGAAAATTGTTCTGTCATCTATTGTTAATTTATTGAATTTAATAGTACATAAAGAATGAGGAACTAAATTTCACTGCTCACATTCATCAAATTATAATTAAGGGTATGATAACCTTAAGATTTATATCGATTATCAGTCGCATCTGGGACCCAGATACCTTTTTATTTTCTGTGGTTTTTTTTGAATTCTTGTTTCATTTGGGATATGTTAATATTATCGTCTTCAATGATTAAATAGTTAAATAATATGGATGTATTTGAAAATAATCTAAACTTGGCAAATTTCAAGAGAAGAATGAATGAATTGTTTCTGCCTAGTTTGTAAATTACTGTTAACTACAACTTTTACATTATTTGCTCATTTGTTATTAATGTTAATATTGACTTATACTGTGGATGTTGTACTATTTATTTTTTTCTGTTACTGTGTATTTTTAGCTTTGGTGCAGTTTTTTCATTTTTCTTTTTTCAAGTGTAATTTAACCTTTGTGCATGTTTTTTACTTTTTTATTATTCTTATGTGATTTTAAAAATAATGCAACTTTATGTAAAAGCCCCAAGGGCGTTTAAATAATAAAATAAAAAATAAATAAAATATTATGCATACACCTAAACTATTGTAATACGTAAACTATATTTATATTAACATATATCTAATGTTAATGTACATTTTTTTTAATTGGGTACCTATAATATTATTCAGATACTGTGATTAATTTAATGGAACTTAATTGGTCTGGAATATGTAATTTTCATTATGTTTACACACTTATTTAAACCGACCGTTTGTATCTCAAATAAAATTAAATAAAAAATATTATAACATCAAAACAATATGTTATAATTTTATGTTTTTCACAGAATATTCTCTATATGAGCAATTTTAAACTCTTGATACACTAAAAACATGAATAGAATGTCAATAATTCTTATGTCTCTTTCATCCTTAGCACGGGTACTTCTTGAATCTAACTTCTGACTGAGGGTATGCTCTATGAACCAAGTACATTACTACCCCTGGTTACTTTATTTTTCAAATTCAGAACAAGCTCAGAGCCGTTAACCGAGTTAATTAAATGGAGAGAATTTCAAATTGTAATTTTGAGAGAATCGGTCCTGATTTCTTTCTTTCCTTGCTATGCTAATAAAAAGAATGTAGATACATTGCGAAAGTTGTGCTCTATATTCTCTTTGCTTTGTATGAGAGGATTTTTTTTATCACTCAAGGTGCTAAGATATTTTCTAAACAGAGGGTCTGTGAAATACCTATATAAGTCTACCAAATAGTTAGTATCGCGTAGATTGCGCAATGCGCATCGAACGGAATTGGCATTTAATTGACCGGTCAGTAGCTGAGTTGGCATAGAGTTTGAGTCTCACCGTGAGCGTCGGCGTCGTGAGTTCAATTCCTCGGCTGGCTAAGTCTTCCATTTACGACACAAGCATCATCTTTCGCTTACTGTGATAGTAGTAAGAGATTTTCAAATATTGTCAGGTTACTCTTAACCAGGGAATATTTTTCTTTCTTTAAAAAAAAACAATATTGTCAATGCACAAACATCATGTTATGCATATTTATCTAATTATCTTTCTTCTGTAATGACGATTATGAATACCTAGCGTTCCTTGTATATTTTTTTGTGTATAAATTCATCATTTTAATTTCATATATTTTCGTTGTGTTCCTGTAGTATAAACATAGTTTGCTAATATTTAAGGAATACATTTTAGTTTCCCACACCTATTTAGCACCCGACTTCGCGCAAGTTGCAAGACCCCCTTTCCTGAATCTTATTATTAAATATTAAAAAAAAAAATTAATGAAAAATACTGTGAAGCGTCTTACGTTTCGACGGTTAAAATTTTCATTTCAAGGTAAAGCTCGTGATACAAATGATTTTGAGAGCTAAAAGTACATTGGTTTTTCTAGAAATTCTTGACTAAAAAAGCTAGGGAAAATTAAATGACGCTCACAGATCGGAAGACATTGCTTCCTCAGAAACATATATTTCAGGTTTATAGATAAGATATATGAAACGTCCATCAACTTCAAATATGATATTATCATTCAAAATATCATTCATGATATTAAATGTCCTGAAAAAATAAATTGAGAGAAGTTGGAAGCGTTATCCAGTATTTTATTACGTCACTCTTCGTCTAGGTGTATTGTCACCCTAACCTCGATATAGCTCAGGCGATATTAAAAACGGGGGGTTAAAAGGCGCCAGGTTGAGCCAGGGTGACGTCTTCATCCCCGTTGCAAAAGGTAGAAAATCTGTCGTCACCTCCCTTATTGACGGGAAGATTTGCGATTGACGGGTATGTCGCAGGGATTCAATTTAATACCTGTTATTTCAAATGCTTCGAAAATCCCTGGAAAAGGGTTGAAAACACCATTGTAAAGTTGATAATGTTTTTAATTGGTTTATTCAATGTTTATAATAAAGTTATCTAATAACTGTTGCAAAAATATGTTTTTTTCGTACATTATTGACCCTGCAATATACATTTTTATATTGCGATTTTGATAATTCTCACTGCAAAAATTAGCCAATTTGTGCCTTCGTCTTATATTCAGAGTTGTGGAACTCATGATGACCTACACCGTATAGATTTATGGAAAATAATGATTGAATTTATATTGTACATGTATTGAATTTCCTTGACATGGCCTGTTGGGATATCTCGCTTTCGCGATTCGAACAAATGCTGAAAGGTATAACATGAAGATACGTTTGATATGGTAACCCGACAGTTGATCCCCCGATAGTTATCATCACTACAGACAGCCCGCTGACAGTTGATCCCCAGACAGTTAATCCCCCGGACAATAGATCCCCCGGATAATTGACCCTTCTGGCAGTTGATCCCTCGGACAGTTGATCTCCTATTTTGATGTTGTTATTCTGCCTATATCTTCACTGCATACTTCTTCAAGGACTCGGCATTATTGTTATTAAAAATATTTTATGTAACGGATTTCCACTTAAGACGCCTGCAGATATAAGACTATAGACTTAGGTTATACGGCCCCATATCCTGTTTGCTTACTTAGTTTAGAATAATAATAATTACTTGGTAATAATCTTTTAGGGGATCAACTGTCAGGGGGGTCTGGTGTCAGAGGGATCAACTATCCCGGGGATCAACTGTTCAAGGGATCAACTGTCCGAGGGATCAACTGTTAGCGGGCCAACCATCGGGGGGTCAACTGTCGGGGGATCAATTGCCATGTTGATATATGGCGTTATTTATAGGAATACAAAGTAACATGTCCGAACGATAAAGTTAATATTTTATAATAATCGTGAAATGTAAATGTAAAAATCTGTAAAAATCCCTTTCCAAAAGAGAGAAATTTGAAATAGACAATAAATTTATTGTATCTCAAGTGAAAATACAAGTAAGGGTGTCAATTGTTATCTGTTTTCTAAAAACAAATTTAGATTTGAAAGTATTTGAATTTATGGAAATAATTGTTTCATGTACGATTTATTGTTGTTGTTTATGTTTTTATTTTTTATTTTTTTAAATATTTTTTAGTGAGATTCTTGAGAAATATTTAGGCTTTAAGTTTGTTACATACGTTTTTATTTTATATATTTTATTTTATATAAAATAGTTTTTCTGAGCTTTTTGCATTGTTTTTTTTTTGTAAGTTGTAAATAAAATATATATATATATATATTAAAGTTTGTCTAACGGGAGCTTGTTATTCAAAACTCAAAATTTACCTTTAACTGTAAATATTGAGTTTTTTAATAACAAGCTCCCGTTAGACAAACTACAAAAAAGTAGTTTATCGGAATTTTTTGCATTGTATTTTTGTTTTTGTAAAATGTAAATAATTTTTTTTTTTTTAATTAAAAAAATTGGGAAAGAATTTACTTTTACATAGTCATTACTAAAAACACAATGATCTCCGCAAAATTACCCCAATATAGGGGACTCAATTGATCAATTCGTCTCGTCTTCAGTGCATCTATGTTTGTATGTATATAAGTGTACGAGTATATTCCTACGTATCTATATTTAATATATTGGATGCCCGGGAGTTAATTGTATTATTCTACGCCCTTAAAATTATATAATACACTAAAATAGAAACCTTCTTAATAGGATAATGTTCCCTATACCAAAACCTTTCAATTTTACAACCATATGAAATGATAAAATGATGGATTCTCGATATAAGACAATAGAGTGTTTAAATACATCAGCAATTTCGGATGTTCGGCGACCGAGACCTCAATGAAAACGCAACACATCTCCATGTTAAATACAATGTGTAATATTTAAGGAAGAGGTAATTAACTGGGAGAAGATTTAGTACACAATTCATAATCCCTACAAGGACGATGATACGTATCTCTGGCCATTATTTGAGGGTTTATTACGCGCTGTGGACTTTAATATGGAGTGTACCTACACTCCAAGGGTCTCCCTTGTAAGTTGGGCACTAAAATTGCCCCGCGAATTGGGACCCCAAACCTAAAATAATTTAGCAGTTACGAGTAATGTTTACGTATTATGTCTTTTGGGAAACTGTGATTGTGGAATATCAAAACGTTTCATCCTCATTTGCGACCTACTCGTACGAGGATCTAACTTAAATAAACATATTTCATGGATAGGTTATACACCGGCGTGTAACAAGTGTGTATATAGTGTAATCGGATTTATATTTACTCATAAATTTAATGGTTTTATTTTAAAGTGGGCACCGCCCTCTTTGCGCTCTGCGAGATTTGTTGTAACTAAAGTGTAGATTAAAATGATTTAGTCTTAAATTTTGGAACTGTGGTAGGTTCGGAAATTAACACCATAAATCCGTTAAATAAATAAATCACTTAACGCTTACACAGTTCGTTTGGATGCACAGCATCCTTAGATTGTACATATTTTATAAGCGCGACAAAATTGTTTAAATTATAAATGATATTTTATTTATATGTGGTTTTTGTGGTTTTCTAAGGAACACAATTGCAAACTCTGTCTACTTAATCTGAGACACTGTCTAGTTTGCAATTGTGTTCCTTAGGAACTTTGTAATCATTATAAACATAACTGCCAATAATATGGGATAAAAAATGGAGAATAATATTGACAAATCTTCAGATATGATATCGATGAAGATGACATAAATTGAACTGGTCTCATAAGCTAAGTTGGTTAAGCGGTTGCCCCGGATAGGCAGATGTCCTGGGTTCGAGTCGCAGATGCGACTAAAATCTTTTTATTTTCTCTCGTTTTTTTCCGTTTTCATGTTTCATTTAGGTTATGTTAATATTATTTTCTACAATGATAACATATTAATTCGCTTTCTTGACATAGTTTCAAACATATCATATTACTTAACTACATGCAAACATGTCATATTATTACTGTCTTATTTTATTGCTTATATATCATATGATTCCTATCTGTAATATTGTTTTATCGAAGATAACAATCACTTTGTGACTTCGACCCCTTGGAATAACGAGGCTCCATCTGACAAAGCAATGTCACGCGATAATGTGCTCTATAGAAGGTGACTCTAAGACTCATTATCGTATAACATTTCCGTGTCAGGTGGAACCTTGTTATTCCAGGGGGTCCACTTGACGTTATGATTAAAATGAAAGTTTTTTTTTTGTTTTAAGCCAGGATATTTTATTAGTATTTATACATTATCGACCGGTTTCCGTTGAACTCAACCTTCATCAGGAATGTACACATATAAACTTTATGTAGTTTATATATGTACGTTCCCGATGAACGTTGAATTCAACCGAAACCGGTCGGTAATGTATAAATATATATAAAATGAAATAGCTTGATTTAAGAAATTTCTATCATTTAAATATTTTTCTTATACATATAAATATTATACGCTATTATTTTGCTCATACCTACACCCTCATGACATATGCTTCTTTTATCACGTTCAGTCTTAACTGTATTCGTTTAGGTGTTCGTGGACTTGTGATGTTTTTTTTTTATAAATGGTGTATTCGTGTGTGTATGTTCATTTTACATTTTTTAGATTAATAGGCATAAAAATATTATTTTCGTAGTTTTATGATTTTTTGCAAGTTCGTTTCTTGGTATAGTTTTTCGTTGGGGTATCTGGGTTATAATTAAAAAAGTTAAAGTGTAAGACCGACGCTTTTAATATTTGTTTACTTTTTTGGTCATGTAAAACGATATTATTCAATTTCATGAATATCCTTTGTTAAAAAGCCATTATTCCTACTTGATTTCATCGTGTGTGTTTTTTTTTCTGTAACAATTCAGCAATAGTTTTGATGACTTCCTCAAAATTAAAAAGATTTGCATTACATACAATAAATACAAACTGAAAATATATATGTCGGAAATATATAAAAATATATTTATAACAAGCTAATGATAATAGAAAAAGATGTGGGGGTTGTCGTTTGTAGCTGTAACCTGGAAATATAATGCTTTGAATAGAATATAGATTCAAATTTTATACGTATCATACCTGTTTTATATTTATTTTATGCCTTTATTTATCTATGAAAACACATTATATAAGGGTGATGATACTGTGCCGGTTTCGCTAGGAATCTTATGTTGAGAGCATGCATTAAAAGGCGTTATAACTGTAGGTAGGTACCCTAAGATTGTAATCTAAAGTAGATGAAAACAACTTTTCCTTTTTTGTATTTTCTCTTTCTCTTTAAATAACTGTTTTGTCTCCCCTGCTAGGTTACATTGTGTTTGGAGTTCTGCACTGTACCTAAAGCCAGGGTGCATTGGACTAGCTGAAGCGCCACCAAATTGTGTGGTAGAAAGTAGAAGCTTTAGGAACACATAATAAAGGAATGAATTATTGAATAAATTGAAGAAGCGTGACGTTTAATTTGTAGCTTGTTCTACACATTTCCATCTTAAAAAAATAATTGTATTTATCGGATCATCTCACGATGCACGTCAAGATTTTTTTCCAGGATGTTACAATCATTTTAACAGGAGCCGATCATTCAATCTGAATCAAAATGAATGGAAATTGGTTTTAACATGAATCAAATAATGCAATCCGTTACCTCTACATGCGATTTTTGAACGAGATCGCGAGCACCCCTACCGCCGCGGAAAGTAGGAACATTTTCCAAGGTACCACTCATGACTTTAATTTGTACCCATAAACCTCACCTCTTGAACTGTAGATTTATTTCTTAATCCTGCTCTGCGCTCCACTACGCGATAGTCGGATGGCTGCTGCCGAAATTTCAATTGCGCACATGCTGGTAACAGTGTCAGATGGATTTCTTCCATTCATTTTGTGCTGTGAGTCGAATTGGAGCACCGCATAAGAAAAGATGTTTTGATTGTTCGTACGTTTATACGCTATATTAAACCGGAAGTTGATAAGTGTTATAAACTGTAATAATAATAATAATAAATAGATTATTTTTAAAGCGCCGTTTTCGTGAGAAAATCACCTCAAAGGCGCTTAAAAATATAATTTATCTAACCTATACCTTATCACTTAGACTTATATATAATAATTTACATATTAGATTAATTACTAATGGCTTACAGCTAAGATTTATAACTAGAAAATACCTAATTCAGACTTATAATTAGTGACTTACATGTAAGACTTACATAGATAGCGACTTACAACTTAGACCTACAGCTAGTGACTTGAAACTAGTGATAGAGGCTTGCAACTAACATATTTACATTTCAGACTAAATTGTGTACAAAATCTTACTATTTACAAAATCAGAGCATAACCCGATATTGAACAGCAGTGGAGCGAGTATGTATGTGGTACATCACAGCTGCATTTGTATGCTTCTGATCAGTTTGAGGGTAATATACATACATATACGAGTATATCATATTCTACATCTTTATTAACATGGCTAGGTAATGCTAGACAATCACAGTTTCGGTGTCGATAAGTAATAATAATAATAATAATAATAATAATAATATTTATTTGGAACACATGTTATTTTACAATAATATTTAAGAAGGCTTTGACTGTCCAACTAGGAACAAATCCCGTCAAATTGATAAGTTTAGTTCATATTAATATACATATACATGAAATAATATAAAAGAACCCATATGGTAAATTAAAAAAATAAATTATATATACATATACAAGTATTAAATTATTTTGGTTACTATTTTTATAAACAATAATTATTAATCTAAAACACTCATCCAAATTGAAAAAAACCTTCCGAGCAAAGATAAATGTCGCCGGCAGGACTCGAACCCGCACCCTTCTAATATCCGGTTAGATGCTCTACCGTTGAGCTACGTCGGCTTATCGCAAACCCGCCAAGTTAATCAATATATACTAGTGTTCCATTTTAATAATTACTGTTTTTATTATATTATATTTTCACCTGTAAACAACCAACTTTATTAATATGAGAGAGGCTTGTAACGGCTAAATCCCTCAAATAGATGGCGTCGAGACAAATTTTGGTTACAGTTGAATTTAGTCTGTTTTGTGGATACTTCAAAAAGTGCTTAGTAAGAAGCTATTAAAATTTTGATTAAAACTCGTTGACACAAATTCAACACATTTTTTAAAAATATAACATAAAAGTATATGCAAAATATTTTTTTGGAGTCTAACGTCTGACCCATAACAAGTTTAATATTTAAACAAGGAAGCAGAAACAACAACAACAAAAAAATCTTAACAAATGCAGTATTTTCTAATAATATCCCGTAGGAACGTCTGTACGTAAAGTGTTTCTAACTAAATTTACTGATCTTCATCGTTATAAAACCACAGGTGATATAAATTTTTTGCAATGTATGTAATTTGAAAGAAATTCGAGTTCGCATTGAGAAAATTTACATTTATTTATCTACCTAAACGTCTATAAACACAGGTGTTTACAAAAAAACAGTAAGTATGTGGCATTTTGGTCTTTATCGGGTAAATATTAAAATGTATTGATCCTGAAGAAAGAGTGAAAAAACATGACGTTAATAGATCCGTTTATCGGAGACATGTTAAAAATATGTGTAATCATCTTGCTAAAATCACTTCTACATATCGTCGGTGTAGCGCAAAAAGTTATTGAGTGACATTTTTGGTAAAACCGAGGTAGAAGAAATGATGGGTTAATTTTGTGTAAACTATGAAAATTATACTTAAAGTCCCTGTAAGAACTAGCACTGAAGAAATCTTTCACAAAAATTATGTCAATAAAACAATTATACTCTAAAACAATACTACTTTACAATACTACTTAGAGGTGATTTTTCACAAAAACGGCTCTATACAAATCATCCAACTATTATTATCATTATTACGTTCATAAATACAGAAAACAAGAAATAACAACAATCACACATATTAGAAGCACATACAACAATGAACCACAAACACAAAATTTGGACAAATAAATAATTCTTATATGTTCTCTTAAGTTATGGTACTAAACTCTATAACAAAATACCATTACCATCAAAAATCACAACAACCATAATAAAATTAAAAATCAAATAAAACACTGGATACGTTACATAGGAAGATCTGAAATAGAAAATATATTAACACCAAATACAGACAAATACCGAAACCACTCAACTGGACTTAAAATACTTCACCTTAGAATTTTTTTTTTTTTTATCGATTTAATGTGATGTAATTTAAATTTTGTAAATGAAATCCTTATCACGGGAAATCCTATCAAGATATAATTATTTCTTATTTTGTTATAAAAAAAGAAGATAATAAAACATTATTATTATTATTATGAAGGGAAGAAGACATCAATAGTGATGAAAGAAGTCATTAATTGTAATTTTATTATAATATAAATTTTCAGGTTTTTGCAACGACTTTTTTTATTAACTTTGAATGTTACTTAATTACTTTTTACGCTACACCGACGATATATAATTTTTCGATTATCCTATACCGACACCAAGAATGACGTTTTCTGGCGCGCATTGTAGGGTAGGTGAATCACAAAACTCAGTATGCTCACTATGCTAGTATTTAATTTGGGTATTATATGTAAGTACGACTAGATACCTGCGGCACACCAGTTAATGCGTTGGCAATAAAACTAACTAGGACTCTTAACTGTTTGTCATAACATCCTGAGGTGGAAGCTGTGCTTTAATCACCCCCGGTGCATTATGAGCTCCTGGGCTTAGAGGGGTGATTTAGCTTTATCGTAGAGATGCTCCTCAGACGCCAAGAACGTATATTTCTGGCGGTCATGTTTGAAGCGATGCTCAAAAAACAGACACTTCCAATATATGCAGCACTTCACATTTGAGCGCTCGGGAAAACTACCTTCGCTGGTTTCAAACATTATACATTTTGGAGAACCTAGGTATATCGTCCGAATAATAATAATAATATTTGGATGATTTGTATAGCCGCATTTTTTGTGAAAAATCACCTCAAGGTGAAACGCGGCATATTCACAAAGAAAGGATACCTACTATTAAAAATGGAGACCGGACAAATTAACACACGTATGATTCGGCACACTTGAAAAGTGAAATAAAGTCATCAATAGTATAACAAAAAAAAAACTACCATCAAAATCCAACCTAAACTAACCCAGTTCACTATTTTTTGGTTTTTGAATTTTATGTACATAAAAATAAAAATAAAATTTTAATTAAATGGTTTATTAGGTTGGGTTAGATCTGGTTTTAAGGCTAGTTGTCTTTTTCATTACCATGGAACTGTTATTAAAATGACGTGTGGCATATATAAAGTTTATTTTTCTAACGCTACTGGTTGCTAAGACAGCTGTCACTGAGACCCGGGACTAGCCCTGCAAATGTTGGACGGTGTGACGTCACACATGCCCTCCGCACAAATATAAATGAATAATGTTTTGGCAAAAAATCGAGGCAATCTTAAATGCAACAGACTACAGCTCGGAACTGCACTCATTTCAGTCACAGACTTTCGAAATAATGAGATGTGGTGACTACCTCTGCCTAACCCTGGATTATGAGTTAACGTCTAACCCTGGTTAATCAGTTCGGTAATATTCCATTGGTATTCCCCTTCACAATGTAATAAATATATTAGAATTTTCTTCTTTTCAGTATTTCTACATTTATCACCATGTCTGTCCAGGGTATTTTGAAGAAGCGCCTTCACCAAATTTCAAAAGCATTGCTCTTATTTTTCTAATACAGGACTTGGTATTTTTTAACATGACTGATTAAGAGTTAAAATCAAAATACGTGCACCAATTCTAATCTCCATCATTCATTTTTTCAAGAATTTTCCAAATGTTAAAACTGACATGTTGGTTCTGTTAATTAATTTTCACACACTCCGTTTTTGGTTGGATCGTTTCAATTCCAAGAACTAAGTAACACGACTTATCCACTGAAAAACTGACGCCTGTATTCAGAGTATAATCAGACCGGAGCAAATGTTCATTGCGAGTTTGTCGTAAACTCAAAGTTTCCAAAGACGTTTCTGTCACAGTTTAACTTTACAGTTATCCCAGAGTTTAATTTAATTGTATGGAGTCGAAACATAGGCTGCTGACTTTGTTATACGTCTCGCCTCGCTTCTCCGACAGCCAAGAGCCGGAGGAGTGTTCCCAGGGGCGCCGCAGTCATGATATCTGCAGATTGTGCGGGGCACATAGGCGACCGATCTTATGGGCGGTCGTCCATTATCACAGATCATCTCGTAATTACGACAAATAAACTTCGGAGAGTATTCTAATTCTCCGAGGTAATGTAATAAACATAAATGCATCTTATTTTTTTAATGTTTCCTGGTACATCAGCACACGTACACATCGGAATACTGCGTTTTATTAAATGTGGCCAATTTTAATCATGTTGATCAATTTTCAAAAAATATACGAATTTGATAAAAAGGATTAATTTTGGTTTAATTCTACTAAATTTGGTAAAATTATGTAATTTTGGTGAAATGTGATTTTTGTTAAAATGTGTCCAATTTAGAAAAATTTTACCAATTTTTGTAAAAAGTTAATCGGTCTGGGAATTGCTAAAAACACATTTTTTAGTTTTTGCACACGGGCGGCGGCACGTCTCGCGGCGCTCCTGATTGTTCCACAAAAAGACGTGGTGACAAACGAACGTGATATCTCAACTTGAGACCATATTTTATGTCACGGTTAATTATTCACGATCGCACTTGCTTAACCCACATAAGAACCCGACTGGGTTTTTTGCTCTTGTAGAAATTCGAGCGAAGTTATTTGGAAAGTTTTGTTTGTCTTACTCGGTGTTTTGTTCGTTAACCTCTGCAAAACGTCAATAATTGAGCCTCGTTCTTCAGATTGAATTTATTCTAAAACAAACTCATTCACAAATGAGTACTCTCGTTAAATACAGTAAAAATGTTTTACCCGAGTTTTTACCAACCCATCGTAAGTGACATTTTCTTTTTGTTTTGTGTGATATCTGAAGCGGAAAACATTCTTAAACGATTGATTTTGGTGCAGTGAAATTTTCACTGTTTTCTTGTCTTGAATTTTAATTTGAACTTGTTTTCATCTTGCAGTGTCATTTCCTTCGTAAAGTACCTACCCACATAACTTTTAAGAAATTGTATAATCTCAAAACGCCATATAGTTTCTACAATGTTTTTCACAATAAATTAGAAAAAAGTACCTATGTAAGAATTTATATCGAAAAAAAATGTTTTTTTAACTACTTTCTTAGTTTTCATTTATAAAACTGTTTTACATGAAAGCATTTAAAATATTTATATTTTGTGAAGATATTTTAGGTAAATTATATAGTTTAATTAATAATAATAATAATAATATCTTTATTGTAATTAAATTTAACTATAACTAAAAGACATGTATAATATAATATAATAATGTAAGTGTACAGTGGTTTATAAATTAAAATAGAAAATAATATAATAACAGTTATAAGTTGAAGTTTCACATAACCCGCCTCACTAGGCTAGCCTGTGTTGAGGCAGTAATTTTAAAAATTATTTTGTAGTTTTAAAATACCTATGAATATATACTTATATTAAGATATGCTTCCTAAATCGTTGGATCAATAATTTCGAATTTGGGTGACTGCACCGGTAAATGCCCTATCATTACTTTTAATAAATTTTTTTACATTGTTTGAATTTTTTTTGTTAATCAGATTTTGTAATGCTAACTGGAAGAATGTTGTAAATTCTTGTCGCAAAGTACCTAAAATTCCGTTGCCCAAAAATGGTATGAATTACAGGAATTTGGATTAAATATTTGTTGGTATTTCTAGTGATACGAGTGATAATTAAATATTAGTGTCAATAACTAACAAAAAACCTATATTCCAGGTGGGTCAACAGTCATAACAAAATGTCCAAGAAAAATGTTCACTTATACCTTAGTGCATTTTGTATGGAACAATTTTCATACACACCACAAAGCTTTTTTCTCTGGAATATTCGACCCGATATTATGAATGCGATGAATTCTAAGAAAAGTATTGTTTTTCACATTTTTTTTTATTTTGACTGTACGGGAAGTACAAAAAATGTAAAGGAAAACAATTATAAAGGCAAATATAATTATTAATATAATAGTTGAAATGTATTTTGCTTATAGATTATTTGATGTGGTGTCAATATTGATCATTTAGAAGGCATACAATTATTTTAACATTGACATCCGTCAAATGTTTGTATATCTCGATCTCAATACCAATAGCAGATAACAATTTTAACTAGAGTTCCAATTTGTATAGCTTTATCATTCAAGCAAAACTACAGCAGTAGATATTAATCTATAGGTATACCACCTTACTGGAGTTAACCAATACGTCAATATATAAAAATATTTCTATGAAAATAAAACAATAACTTTGTTTATAACCACGAGAATTTTATTTAATTTTATTACGACCGACCGGTTTCGCTTAACATAAGCATCTTCAGGGTACAAAAATTAAAACTGTTTTAATTTTTGTACCCTGAAGATGCTTATGTTAAGCGAAACCGGTCGGTCGTAATAAAATTAAATAAAATTCTCGTGGTTATAAACAAAGTTATTGTTTTATTTTCATAAAATATGTCTAACCACAAAGTGACTGCTTTCTATCAAAAAAAAAAAAATCCTTTTTAAATTACTGAATAACCTAATAGACTGCCCTCAAATCTTAATTGCTATAAATATCTGTGTTTCTGTTAGATCTACTCGACTCCACCATCTTTCCACTATGACAACCACAACAAAAAAACTATTCACATATCTCACCACTTCTTCATCGAATTGCCAATACCTATACAGACCTTTTCGACATATATAACCTCTCCATTCTGTCTTAAAATAAACACATTTATTTCTATATCTCTGATTTGTATTTCTGTAAAAAAAATTTTTTTTCTTCTTTTTTTTTGTTGACTAATTAATGTATCTACTCCCATTATTTCCTATTACTGTACATATATTACGTTTGTAAAATCCAAAGGGGCATGTTCTTGTTCTTTTTGGACAAAAAAAAACTCCATACCGCAATCTTCCACTTATTCAATAGCTTATTGAAGCTTTATCCTTTTAAAAAATGGAATTTCGAAAACAGACCACGAATTCATAAATGAATTTTTTACACTTTGAACATTTAAAGATTTCAAGATGTCCACAAATGGATCATCATTTTTTTAAAGTAGATAATACGAGCCTTTATTATTATTTTCTTCGGATAAGGACTCAAATCAGTCTTATATGCGTTTATAAAGAAAAAGATTTTTTTTAAATGTGAAATAATGAAAATAATTTCATTTATCGAAAGAAGCAATCACTTTGTGGCTTGACATTATAATTTAAATAAAATAATTTCACTTGGTAAAATGGGCATCCCTGAAACTTGTTAGAGATTTTTAAATTACCGTTACTTACCAACATGAGTGATTGTTTTGGAATTAAAGTAAATGATTCTACAAACAAAAATACAGGTCACCGTCCACGTCTTAATGTCTTAGCCAGGGGCATACGGCAGCGGCATACATGAATCTCCGCTTGGACGGTAATGAACCTAGTTTATGTTTTGAGAGAAACAATTTAAGATAATTGAAGACGATGAAGAGTATAATAAACTTTTCACGCAGGTAGGCTTCGACTATAATAACAAGCGGACCGCTTGTATACTGAAGTAGTCTCTGTATTTGGCTATGGGTCGAGAGTCGAAAGCAATCAACAGATTATTCAAAGATACGTGCCCAAAGAAAACTGATGTCGCCAGTCGCCGGGACAGTTATGGGGGATTTACAGTATATTTTTGCCATCGACGCAATGGGCAATTAGCCACATAGCCACTCAATCGACACAGTCGATTAATATCGCATGCGACTTGTTCTATTTTGATAAAAAAATGTTAAGCAGGATTAATAGACGTGCTACGGGACAAATAATCAAGTTCATGCGGCGAGTGCGGCCGTTTACACGGTCGATTTTTGTCACCAGTCGCATGCGATCTGTTGCCGTACAAAAAAAGTCGTTTGCAATTTTAGTCACCTGCGGCCTGTCGAACCAACAATATACAAGGTCGACCTAACGACAAAAATCGTCTAGCGTAAATCCCCCATTAGGGTCAGGGAAGGGGGTTCGGCGATTACACGGCTAAGTGACCAGTAACGACATCAGAAAAAAAAACTCTGTTAGAATTTGAAAAAAGATATACAGAACCAAAAAAAATTCAATAAACAGGCTATCTTAATTTTTTACTCCAAATGAGCTCAGAAATCACTGGTTAATATTTGTCGGGTACATCCTGTTATATAAAACTACAAGTATATTATAAAATCACATTAAGAAGAGGAACGTTTAGAAAGCATACCTACGTATTATTATTCAGATAAGATAAACATGAATATACTCGTAAATACAAAACAAATATTCTGAATAGAAATTATGTACAAAGAAGTGAATTATGTTGTTCTTCGGAGAGTCTTTTGAAAGTGAGAAGAGTGGAAGTTAGTGAAAAATTATTCTTTAAGAACGAAAACATGTCACTGAAATTAATTAATGAGTTGATATTAGTAAAACCCCTACAACATTGGTCTATGCATTTGACTGCAATAAAATCATATAGTGATTTATAATGTGAATGGAAGAAGAGCCCGGGGACGCCCGAGGAAGACATGGCACGATCAAGTGAATCAAATACTCGAGTCGGGCCATGTCAGAAGTCGGAATAACAGAAGAGAATGTATGAGACGTTGTATGAATGTGAAGGAAGCAAGAAGTGTATGCCAAGATCGAGTTGTTTGGCGGTCCGTCCTCTCTGCCTACCCCTGCGGGGAAACGGCGTGATGATTAGTTAGTTAGTTAGTTAGTGATTTATCACGTATTCATATGTTTTTAGGGAACGTTTCAACATTATTTACTAATACTAAAGAGTTAACAAATAAAAATGGAAAGATCGATTTTCCAAAATTTCCACTGATAAAATAAATTACTTCCTTAAGGGGGACGGCAGTACTGCCTGTTTCATACAAAACTGAATTTTGTATTGGAGGCCAAAATACCCATCCAAACTGAATGATCTGTTGTTTTTTTTTTAAATTAAAGGTTTAGTAAATATCTAGTACGGATGAGAAGTATTTTATTTATTTTTATTTTACCTAATGAAATATCGACCATTAAAGGAATTGATTTTTCGCGATTTTAGAGGCTTTTTTAAGAATTCTTTAGGGGCTAACGGTGATATAAAAAAAAAGTTTTCACCCATCTGCTTTGAAAATATAATGAAAAATAAAACAAATTTTATTTTTTAAATATTAAAATAAGCATTATGGTGAAATTTAAATTAAATTAAAAACGACCAATTTACAGCGGAACACAAATTTTCCATACAGAATTTAAAATATAGACCCGAAAAACCTTTTTTTAAATGTTTTATTTTTATAATCATACTTACATAGCAATTGTGATATATTTTTTTTTAAAGTACGATAAACCAGCAAATAATTTTCTAAACTGCCTCTAAAATTATGAAAATTGATTTTTTTTCATGGCACATTCTTAAAAAATTAAAACAAAAATAAATAAAATACTTCCTATTAGTATTCGATATTTACTAAACCTTTAATTAATAAAATGGATCATTCCGTTTGGATGGTATTTCGGCTTCCAATCCAAAATTCAGTTTTGTATGAGACAGGCACCGCAGCCGTTCCCCTTAATATTTACAATAATAATTTGAATATTCACAAATAAAATTATCATAAACAATTATTCCTGTTTATTTGGTCATATCAGATGACTCGAACGTTTTTGATTCATGCCAAATGGGGGAATTCAATCAATTCACGGTCAAACATACTCTTTATTGTCGTCTGAAACAATGCCCCTTTTTATCAAACAATTCAAAACGTGATATTCCGAACAAAGCTTTAGTTTTGCATGAGAGCTCTCGACACTCCGCTTGAAGCGGTTAATTAGCACAACAGTAAAACGCCACTTTATAAAAGGTGTATTTGGATTTCATCAACAAAAACATTAGGTATTGTATTTAACTTGGTCGTTTTTATATGTATTCACGTGTATTCCGATAATTATCTACTTGTGTATCTACGTAGGAACGTCAGTTTTCGGATAATATAGTTTAGCCTTGAACTTTTTACCTGTCACTATCAAGGCCAAATAAAATAAATTCAACAATTATTATTTTATCCATAGCTTAAAAAAAATCATAAAAATAATTAATATATTTAAAAAACTTAATAAAACTTATCTACTTCTTTAAGAAATTACAAAATATCTTGTCAATTCCCTTTAATCCTTTTCTATAAAGAATTACATTCTGTTAAAAATAAATTTAATATATTTTAACTTTTTAATAAATAAATATCTACATGTTTCATCATAAACACAGTAAATTTCATTATTCAATTAAAATAATACCACAAAGTTAATTCGCGTTTTTTTAAGATGTTAACATACTATGCTTTATGTCATTCTCATTTAGAATATGAAATATTAGGATAGTATCAGCAGCATTGTTCCAGACACTTCAGAGTCCGGTCGATAGACTATAAAAATAGGTAGCTGGTCAAGTCGTTATTGTATCCGTGATGTCTATGGCGTCGGGCTCGTTTTGGATTTCGAAGTATTGTTCCTTGCAAGGGAAAACAATCTCGACTTTTGTAAATTCTGCTGCGGTCGGGTATCCAAGGGTGAGAAGTCAAAGGCAGTTGTAGGTTCCAGTTGAAGAGGTAGAACGCGAGAGTCCCACAAGACCCGTCCTGTATAAGCATCAAACCACATAAATATAACTCAGAAATTCATCATAACGATCATTTCCCCACAAGGACGTCAAGATGGGAAATCTTTAAACAGTTCGACCTTCAAAGAATTCAGAAAATCATTGCTAAAATATATTCTGGTTCATCTTCAAAATACAAAAGGCAAATACCTGATATAATCATAATACCAGATCAAAGCAAATAGACAAGCTAAAAGTAGCTAAGTGTAATACTACCTTCGGACAAAGAAGCTCTGAAATTTTAAATGTAAAATTATACAACAAACTACCACCTGGTATCAAACAAATTTAATCATTTAATAATTACATTTATACAAACGTTCGAATTAGATTTTGCATATCTATATTTACAATAACTATGCCGGTGGTGGTGCCGGAGGTACGAAATTCACCTGCCTATGGCCGGTGAATTTCCTACCTCCTACAACATTGGTCTCTTCAAGACCCAGTTTTAGTGTGTCTGTTAAAAAAAGTGTTTTAGTTTATGGTGACCTCAGGTTAGATTAGGTTAGGATGGGTTGGGATGGGTTGGGTTGGGATAGGTTTGGTTTGGTGTGGTGAGGTTAAGCTAGGTTAGGGAAGGATTAGGGCTGAACCTAATATATTGCTAACAGGTAGACATATTATAATATCCCAAAATATCGAATATATCGCTATTGAATCCTTAGATATTAGCGTTCTAACCGTTCTTACTATGGAAGTGATATTTTGATATGCGATATCTGAATATCTAGATATCAAGAGGTGATATCTGTATAACGATATCCCATATCTGGACATCGATATGTGATATCCTAATATTTGGATGTCGATATGTGATATCCTAATATTTGGATGTCGATATGTGACATCCGAATATCCTGGCATCGATACGTGATATCTGAAAGTCGATTCGTGATGAAAAAAATTCGCGATTACAAAATATGAGCCAAAAAGGCGCAACAGCTATTGACATCGACAAGTGAAGAGAGTTATAAATTTAAAAATAGTCGCTTTACAAAACTCCCATCGACTGGTAATCTGCCGAATTTTCCTATTACTGCTGAATGCCTGAAACATATTAAATAACGTGATATCGGCAAACTAATATATCAAGTTTAGGTAATATTACAAAACAGCACATATGACTTATGTCTAGACTAAGGACAGTTTAGGAAAGGTTGGGTTAGGTTAAGTTAGGTACGGTAGGTTAGGTTGACTGAACTGTGGAGGTACCTTAATTCAATAATAATAATAGAAATAATTTAATTTTAAAACAATAATGGTATGATGTGAGTTGGTGGCGGCAGTAGTGTTGCAAGTTGTCAAGGCGGATTGTCGAATTATTCCTTCGACCATTTTTATTAAGTTTTTTCCTCGATATATCAAAAATTGGGAATAACAAAGACAAATTAAGTAACAATATGAAATCATGGATATAAAAATAAGATTTAAATTTAAGGAATGATGAAGAAAAATAAATTATCAATCAAATAAAATATATGGGAATTAATTAAGGGTGATATTGACAATTCTTAGAAGTCGAAGCATGAAACCGATAAAAATGACGGTGTGGATTGGGGTAGCCGTAGCTCAGTTGGCATTGAGTGCAGGTCCCGGATAAACCAATAGGCCGGTGTTCGAATCCCAGCTGCTACCGTTGTCTTTTTCGTTTCTGTGTCTTTTTGGTTTCATATTTCTATTTGGGAGCAGTTAATATTATCTTAAGTGATTTTAAAAAAACATCAGTTTGCAAGCATAAAATAAAACAAGTAGGAATAATAATAACATTTAATCATATCCGTTGGCAGTAGCGGGTCGCGACTTTTGAGTCAGCTAGAGTGTTTAGATTGAAAAATACGACGTTATTGATGTTGTTGAAGCCGAAAATGATTTTCATTTTTATTTTTTTTTTGTATGGAGATTTAGATGGTAGGCGGGGCACTGCCAATAACGTCGTATTTTTCAATCTTAGCACTCTAGCTCACTTAAAAATCTCGAGCCGCCACTGTCCGTTGGTTACAACGGGCCAACTGCTACACTTTTCATTACTTACAGTACCTAGACTACACTACACTTTAATAAATAAAAAATAATAAATTTAATCACTTCCGTTGGGTGCCACGGGCAAAATGCAAATACGGAATGAAATAGCTCCTTGATATCGACTGTATTAACGCTATGTTGCACTTTCTTACATTGTCTATTGAACAAATGTGATAGTCTCCTTGATTGTATATCTACTTGATAGCTGCGGGTATCATTAAAATTATTTAAGTCTTAGTATTATGTTAATTCTATCCTCACTGTAACAAAACTGTACTACTGTTTTTTGTCATTTCTCAATTTGTTTAATACTTGCTGATATTTTGAAAATATTATTTAAATCGGTATTATGTAATTGGACTCTGGTATCTCCATGACAAAACTGTTAAGCTGTTTTCATATTTTTTAAAAATATTTTTTCCGACTTGTGTACATTGATCACAACATGCATGCACCTATATTGTTCTAATTTTCCGCTACATTTGTATGATGATTGTTATTTATTGTTGTATAACATAATATTGTTGAACTAAACTCCTGCTGACAAGCTACTTCCAGTGGCTTGGCGGGTACAGGTTTCCATTGTATGTAATTAATTAATTAATTAATTTATTTATTCACTCCTATAAGGCTTATACATGTTGATACATTTATCACATAGTTTTACAAGAGAATACAATAATGTACACATAAAATAATAAATAGGTGTAAAAAAAGTAATTAGATACAATATAACAGTATGTAGTTACAGCGTAATTATCACAATGAATAATAATTTATCCTGTGGTTACATTATATCAGCCGGTTGTACAAAAGAGTATAAGAAGTAGTTTAGTGCATAATATAATAACATTAGTATAAAAGAAGTAAGAAGGTAGATACTCTGTAAGTAGCTAGTTTCAGCGCAATAGGTGGGTAATAAAGGCAGGAGAATTATAATTACTATGACGTTGTAAAATATGAACAGTTTATAATATACGTGTTTATAAAACAACTAGCCTTTATTATACCTGATTGGGTATTTTGCAGAAACATAACATAATAAAAATTGCAATAAAAAACGATGCACATGAAACAAAAAAAAAATTAATAAATTTAATAAAAACATTCAAATTAACTGATTTTTAGCTTGGACACAGTGTTGTAACGGTAAACATCATTTATTAATTGATAAACTAAAGTTTTTAAGACAAGATTTTTGTGCATAGCGCAAAGGGTAACAATTATTTTTATAAACAATAATTAGTAGCCTGAAACACTCATCCAAATTAGAAAAGATAAATGTCGCCGACAGGACTCGAACCTGCACCCTTCTGATATCCGGTCAGATGCTCTACCGTTGGGCTACGTTGGATTATCGCAAACCCGCCAAGTTAATCAATATATATTGAGTCCTGTCGGCGACATTTATCTTTTTTCGGAAGGTTTTTTCAATTTGGATGAGTGTTTCAGGCTAATAATTATTGTTTATAAAAGGTAAACATCAATTTAACTGAACTCATTACCAAGTCTGTGCAATCTTTGAACAGGAGAGTTCTCGAAATAATTATTTGAAGACGCTGGATTGTTATATTATAAAATAAAAATATATATTGACAGAACAAGAAGGGCTGAAAAACTGAATATGCTTCACAATAAATTTAAAACTTGGAAGTGATTTTATGCAATAAACTCTGGACCGGGAGTCTGGGATCTCACCGCGACGAAGGCCCGTCATGCATACATAGATTACATGTATCGATAACATTGAGTTATTATCTAGTAATACCGTACCACTCACGTAAGGGAAAATTGCAATAGAGAGTGAAAATATATAATTATAATAATTACCTACTCTATACACAATGACTGGGAATAAATAAGCATTGCAGCGAGAAACGCGTTCTGCTGTCGATGATTACTATTTTGATGTGACGTTTGTAACAAAGAAAGTAATATTAAAATAAAATACAGACATTACTAGATTTTACTAGCAAAATCTTTAAAAATTATCAATATCGGAATTTGTCTATAATTATGTATTGTAATATGAAAGAAGAGAAATGAATTGTGTGAATTAATTATAATATTATTTTAAATTAAGAAAAATTTCTTTGTAAACTTCTCTTTATTGACATATACGAGTACATTTCAACGTCTTTCGAAAGCGAAGCTTTCCTCACCAGGAAATACGGAATACTAAAAAATAATAATGTCAAGTATAGGCAAATTGCAAAGATTAAAAAAAACATTTTTCTTAATTTATTAACAATGACGCCACAACCCGAATCCTTTGAAACAAAATTAATATTACTATTTTTCTTTTTTTTTTACTTTCTAAAATTTCATAAGAATTACTTTTATTCAATAAAATGAATAGAAGATGTTTTGTTGAAACCACTATTTAAGATATAAACATCAACATGTTTCAGAAGCGAAGCATGAGGGAAGCTTCGCTTTTGATGTTGGTATTTATATATTAAATAGTGTTTTAACATTTCCTATTCATTTAGTTTAGTTTATTAGAGTCATTACTCCACCAAGTGATTTTGTATTTATTGAAGAAATATTATTATTCAATTTAAAAAAACGATATACTTTAAAAAAGTTCTGCTATGTAACATAATTACGCATTCTATAGAAATAACATAAATTGATCGTTTCTAAGTGGCTTCTCTGCTGTTTGATAATGCCTTCGAAATGTGAAACAGCTGTCATACGTAATAATAATTATGTGTGTCATTTAAAAAAAAATGAGGACAGTTTCACTTCCGAATCATGTTGCTATTTACATATTAAATAGTGGTTTATACCATACATGCCCTATTAATTTAAAAAATTTAATAATAATGGTTATTATTAAATTTTTAAAACTTTAATTAAAAGTGGATTTCTATAAACTAAACCTGAAAAAAATATTTTATTGAATGTTCAAAACTATCACTTGAGTTTGTTTTGTTTACATAGATTTTCTGCATGTCTCAATAGAGTATATTCTGAATCATTGGCGTAGTTTACAATACTAATGTGTCAATTAGGTTATTATATAGTTCTCATCAAAAAGAGTTGGTTGAGGAGTATTAGCTTAATAATAGTGATAACAATTAATAATTATTAAATAAGTAATTATTCAAAATAGTTCATTGCAATTATTAAACGAGAATCTTTATAATAAACCACTTAACTAACCAGTTATACAATATATTTACAGCGATATCGCAGGTTGTGAATGGGTCAATCCTGTTGGACGACAAACCTTCAAGAATGAAAAAAATTTTATGGCACAAAAAAAAAAAAAAAAACTGCACATTGGTGCTAAAGAAAAATTTAGAAATATACGTTTTGTATACAAGCCAGTGCTAAAAGAGATATCGCCCTTCATCATGTAATTGTGAAAATGATTTTTTAAATGACTACGTAGTTGTTTAAAAGGTCCAAAAATATTTATATTAAGGGAAATATTTTTCAGAATTGTTTATTTATTTATTTACAGACAATTTTTATTAATTAAGCAATTTATTATTATATAGAATAATGTGCATGTACTGTATATAGTGTATCGTGAACGCCTCACTAGTAGAACCTGTACTGAGATATTCACGTATTTATGATACCTAATTATTTATAATATAAATGTTGTTATGTTTGATTTTGTGTATTTAAGTTACGAAAAAAAATCTGTTCCTTTTGTTTTTATCCAGATCAAGAAATTAAGTTTTATTAAATATGTTGGTGTATTCTTTCTTGTTTGTTTCAAAGATGTAGGAATGTGATTATATATTTTATTTATGTGGTATTACATCTTCGTCCGTTGTTGATATATATTAATAAGATATTAAACGGTGTAGTTTGTTGACGATCTTGATTGGGATTGTAGGGGAATATGGGGATTGGATTTGAAAATTGCAAATTATCATTACATTAAAGTCTGCAAAATATGGCACTTGAAGAATAACTTAAATTATTGTCTTTTGTACTAGCACTTTCAGAGTTTAATTAATAACGTTGCTATGGAAAGCAATTTAACATTTTAAATAATAATATTTTTTCATGAAAACCAAGATCACAAAAACCTTTTTAATGGTGTTAAAAAGTTGAGATAAATTAATCATGATGTCATTACAATAATCACCGTGTTTAGTGCGGACGATGATGATGATTGCGATGATAATGTTCCCAATAAAATATTGTAAATTCAAATAACGGTGTTTATATGTCGGTACAGCGCAAACACTGGACGACCCGCCGACACATTTCGAGTTCAATTGTCACGTATGGCGTATGGGAGCATCATCATATATTTTTTTGGCCTCGTTAGTTTGAAGACCGGAGGAGTCACTCGAGTTTTTTTTGCCACCTCGGCATTCCCAAACTAGTATTTTCATACAACTCTTTGATCTCGAACACGCGACCGGGGCAATCGGATGCCCATCTGTGGCTCGTACAACACCACAAAATTTTCGGAGCAAAATTAATGGTATAATTATTTATTTATTTTTATTTGAGTACCGCACAAGAGTCCCATCTGATCCCAACCGTCTGGAGCCATTGAGACTATGGCATCACCAATTGTGGTATGTTGTGAGGGTGAATGTAGTGAGGAGAGGATGGAGATGTGGAAGGGGTCAGAAAGAACTTGGCTATTCAGATTTCATCACAAAGCATGGCTAAAGCCATTTCAAACAACATTTCGGATCTGAGTGGTGGTCCTTCACCAGGGCGATACTGAAAGTACCCACCATTCTGGAACGTGACACAAGTATACTGAAAGCAGTGACGTGCAGTCCATAAAGGCTGATAAGTTGTGCCTACCCTAAGAAAAATGTTAGGGTGCGTCACAGCGTGCCGCAAATATACTAAATATTTTTTTTAATATATACAAAAAATTTCGACTACCATAATATGGGCATGTGCCTAGTTTGGTAATTGAAAATTTGAAGAAATGCAAAAAAAAATTAACTGAGTATATTATGAAACAACAAAAATTAATTAGTTTAATTTTTTTTTTTTTAAACTTATTGAAGCTTGTAAACTTCATTGTAATTTTTTAATGGTTTTACAGATAATTTTAACAACTTAAAATGAAACATGAAACCGAAAAGACACAGAAAAGAAAAATATAGCGGACCACACTGGGAAAGTCCTAGATGCTTTCGTTATCTTTTTTTTATTTTCTATGTCTTTTCGGATTCGTGTTTCGTTTTGTGAGTTATTAATATGATCTTCAACATAAAATTTACTTGCCACCCCGGGCTTTAAGCCCGCGACTTCCAGATCCATAGCATAGCCGAAGATCATAACCACTCAACCACGGAGACCGTCGAATGTTACGTCATTACGATTCATTTTTTAATCCTAAGTAGACAGAACTTATTGTAAATCCATAATAAATAAGAAATATACGTACATGCATTTATTTTAGAAACGAAAGAACGATAAATGTTAAAAAAGCATTTTTTTTGTTGATACATACTTTTTTTATAATATCTATGTTACTCCGATTAATATTATTCACAACAACTACATGCTACTATTGCGATGTCTATCAGATCAATCTGTCAATAATTTCAAGAATCATAATATAGTTAATATCCCAGGTGAAAAAGAATTTTTAAAAATGAAATTCTTAACCTCTGTTTGCTTGAAATAAAAAATATTAAATAAATTATGTTTTCAATCACATTACCACCAAATTACAGAAGATTATTATACATTTATGAATTTAATACGATTATTGCACAATATTAGTAGGTATTCACAAAGTAGTTTATTCATTGGGGTGATGATTATATCCCATTAAAATATTATGAATTTGAATTTATATATTGGGATTCATAAAATTGCTGTCATTAAGTACAGGATATCCCATTCCATAGAGATGAAATAATTGTGCAGTATTCATAACCCTAATCGGAACGGTTAAACCATGATCCCTACAATAAAATACCCACATAAAAATAATCAAATTTTTACATAAAAATTGATAAATTGTTACTACTATGAATTATTATTACGTTAGAAAAAGAATGTTGATCATTTAATCGAGAAGCGAAATCGTTAATTATTAAAAAAAATGTTAAAAATTTAAACCAGCAAAAAAATGATGTCATGATTTTATAGGAATGTTGTGATCTAATTTAACACTCCCTTTCTGAATGTGGGAAATACACTTGCCCCAAACGAGCATTTTGTGCGATATGAAAGTTGTTGTTTTTTTTTTTTTTATATCCATCCTTTATAATGTAGGTAATCCTAGAAAAACTATTCGGTAATAGAACTGCATTTAGAAAAAAAAATCCCCCGGATCCCCACCCAAAATCCTCGCCGCAAACAAGCCGCGAGTACGGTCGTAAGAGGCGCGTTTTTCTGGAAATAGCTACAATAATATATATTTGAGTCAGATCTGAAAATTTCGCGTTATTTTTGAGGAAATTTGGATTTTTTTTTGGAAAATTTGTGTTATTTTATAACAAAAGTGGAATGTATGTATATATTTGTTAATATATATACATATATAAATATTATTTTTTTTTGTAGTATTATGTTTTTTTTAATCAGATAAATAATGACATTTCGCTGCTTTCTCATCATGAAGGTAGCTGCAGATCATTTTGTGGCTCTTCAAACTTGTCAAATCCATAGACATAGAAATATTTAGAACGTGTAATATTACATTCTTATTATAAAATACCAGAAAACCTGTAGAGTGAGAAAATACGAAAATTTGCGTTATTTACCATAAAATTGCGAATTTCGCGTGATTCGCTTAAAAACGGGTAGATTCACGTTTTCCGCTTTAAATGGCAAAATTCGCGTAAAAATTCGCGTTATCGCAAGTGTAAATTTTTTCAGGTCTCTACTAATGATTGACTGCTGGGCGAAGATGGGTGATGTTCGGTTAAAACGGTGGGTAGTAAGTACTAGCGAGTGTTACTGGAAAGGGCGAAAGGAAACACGGTCGCTCCGCGATTTTATGGGGGACACTAGTGAACCCCCTTCGAATCGCGCGTAATATTTACCTTTAGGTATGTAAAGGCTAACGTAACAGAAGAGATAAACCGAGAAAAGTGTATTGTGGGCGTGGTTATGTACCAAAGTAAGCACACATTTTTCTAGCTTCCGGAAAAATCAATCGAGCGTTTTCAAGTAGATATCGAAAATAGACGAAATCAGTTTTCTTTCCAATAGGTGTAGATCACTCATCTTGAAATGATCTGTTCAGTGATCCTATATACGACGATAGACCTGAATAAAAAAGGAGTACGAGATTGAGAAGCGCTGGATTCATGCCATGACGATCTGGTGCCTATATAAGCGTTTCTCTTTCAGAGCCGTTTTTAGTTCATGCATTTATTTTTCACTGACAGTACCTACCAAGTCATTGAAAAAAGTATTGTTGTTAATTAATCTCTTGTGAAAATTTATTGAAATGAATAAATTATTTATTTACGTGGGTGTTGTGTGCATTGTTTCATTTGTGAGTGCATACGATTGGAGTGACTCGGACTTCAGTAAGCAATATTTTATTTTCATCCAACGTTCTAACTTACGTGTATTTAAATCTATGTTACTGATAATTAACTGTTGAAATATTTACTGAATTCGTGTTTTCCATTCAAAATTTAACACAATAAAGTAAAATAAATTGACATTTAATATCGTTGAAATAAAGTTGTACTACAATATAATCATGTGAACCATTTGTGAAGACGTAACTTGCTAGGGTCATAAGCATTATCAAAATTTATAAATAATAGGTGCCTACCTACAGGTGATTTATTACTTGCATTCGTTCATGTTTCATTTAGTGTAAATTTTCTTAGAGTCCATTATGGCATGATATTGCTGTCAGATAGAACCTTGTTGTTCCGGGGACACGACAGACAATATTACAACTTTTTCTCAAACCTTGCCATGATAGAATTGCCAGTTCTTAATGATTTTTTTTCTTTCAAAACCTACTACCTACAAAATGATGATCAAAATAAACGTGAAATCAATTCAAATGTTTTATTCTTCTTTAATGACTTACAGACAATATCCTGCAGTCCGATCTACTGGAAGATTCTGAATTATTCGATGAAGATGTCGTTCCAGTAAACTACAGGGTGACAAGAGATGCTGAGAAACCCCAGAAGCAGGAAAGGGCTCCTGGACCAGGAGAATGTGCACCGTTAGTAAATTCCTTGTACTTAAACCGCTTACTCACTAGATTCTTACACGCCAGTTCAGCGTTGGTATATTTATACCTGCATTAAGCCGAATTTAAGGTCAGTTTAACAATACTTGAGCCGTCGTAATTAGTAAAAATTTTCACTGTTCTAACTTCACACGCATCAAAATATTTACACCGCGTTTATAACAGTAAAGAAGAAAGACGTTAATCTTTTTTATCAAAGGTAGTGAAACTGCTCTCAGTATTACAAATCAATTTAAGTACATATATTATATAGATACTATAGAAGGAATAAAAGGTATTCTGCTACTCATGTAATGAAGTCGAGTCAGTCTAGAGATGGCTAACAAGGGAATATATTCTTTGAACTTCTTCTTCGACTGATGCTCTAAATAACTGCGGTCGTACCAGCCAACTACGCAAGCGTCAAAGCCGTCTTCTATTACGTCTTCCACCAATCTTTCCCTGGAGAATCTCGCATTCGTCTATCCAAATGGTGGAACAACGATGAGAGAGTTTGATTTTGTATTCCTATAACTATAGACATTTTGTGGTTTTCAGCTAATGGGCGCTTTTATAATTTACACGGTAACGGCACAGCGATGGCATAGTACGGCGTGATGGCAAAAGAGGGAAGCAAAATGTACGGGTTTCTACATTTTGCTTCCCTCTTTTGCCATCACGCCATCTACTTTTAATTTATTGTCCGCGGTTGCCGTCCACGATTTGGACGCCTAGTTTCCAGGGGGTAAAACCGTAACGGATATTTTGAGAGTGTAATGTTTAGTTACACGGATGATTTAATGCGTGCGTGAGTCCACGTTCTGAGCCCCTGCCCGCCTGCGCCCTACTTCCCCTCTCGATGCCGATTCACTTGCGAAACGTCTCTTGTGCGCTGACGGTGTGTATTGTTGCTTCTTTTGTGAGACGAAAAACTGCACAAATACCGTTTAATTTATTAATTAAATTTACGACCACGGCGTAAATTGTAGAAACGACCGACAGCACGGCTTGCCATGTACGTTCACGGCAAGCCGTGCCGTCGCGCGTCGTGGAAAATTATAACGGTGCCCATTCTTAAGAACATCCGCTGACATAAGTCAAGTCTTTGTACCTACTAAAAACATTAAAGCAACATAGCATAAAAAAAAATCCGTGTTTCATTTTACTGATGAGTGATAACTCACCGTCTTATATTTATAAGTAACAAAACACGTTCATACACAATAGATTCGTTAATAATTTATTTGAAGTGTGTGGAAAATGTAGGTCTACACCGCGTCAAAAAGGAAATTAATTTGTTGTGCCAAAAGCAATTACTGATTTTACATCACTTATTTATTTAATTGCGACAATTGTTACGCTTTACTGAATGGTTTTTCATGCAATCACATCTCTTTCGACCAAATTATAGTTTTTTTAAACCGGGTGTTCTGTCGATTTACCCAAAGGCAGTAATTAAATAAACGCAGCAGAATATTTCACGATCTGACAGATTTTAAAGCGCATTTGCATGATTCGTTATCAAACTGAATCGACTGTCGGGTGGACAAATAAAAGATATATTCAGAATACTAATTTACCTATTTTTCCATTGCAAATGGACTTTTTGAAACGGCGACTACAGATTGGAAAACAAGCCGATGTGATTGTCCATAAAAGGGAAGGATTTTTTTGTTCGTAAATTCAAATTCGAGTAGAGTTGTCTAAAATAGAATTCCCTCCAAACAAAATATATTCAGAGTTAAGTTATTGAATTAACAAACTGTTCATCAATATACTGTTTAAAGAAAACATATGAAACACACATAAATGAACTACAGGTAACACAAAACAAGGTAATTATAGGGCCAATTATCTTTAATTCTAGAACATCCACCAAAAAATTATAAGAGGGAATAAAACTGTTAACAATAGGAATACCATATAAATGTAATGCACGTCACTTAATATACAAAATAAAAAATAAACTAATTTACCTAGGTGTAATACTACCTTTTGACAAAGAACCTCTGAATTTTTATCCGTAAAGTTATACGACAAACTTCACTTAGTATCAAACAAATTAATTCATTAATAATTGCATTAAGTCCAGAAATTTTTTGCTTAGGTCATTAACAGAAGAAGAACTGGCTAATGTTCTTAAAATAACGTCATAGAAATTACTAAAAATACCCTACCCAAACCTTGAAGTTCCAATACAGGAGTCGCTGAAAACCCTTTATCCAAAACCTAGTTCGCCTCAGTACAGGATCTCCTAGTCAGGAGGACTATGAAATAAATTCATTAATATATAAATAAAATATATGTATATTTTATATTTATAACTTATGTTGTTTCGGAAAATGTCAAAATTAGATGGAAATAATATATATATATATATATATATATATATATATGTAAATACATATATATTACCTACCCTTGAGGTGCTTTTCGCAAAAACGGCGCTATAAAAATCATCCAAGCAATCCATTAGCTACAAGGGTGGCAATTTATATAATTAATATAGAAGATATTGAAAAAAAAAACAGTATAGGCATATTTATATATATTCCTTCAGAAATTATACGGACAAAATAATTTAAATGTTCGATCATATTATTATGTAATTATGTAGGTGCCCATTTTAGTAAACTTAAAATGTAGTTTTTTTCTGGAAAAGAAAGATGCCTAACTAACTCAGCAAATCTGGTATTATTGTTAACTTTGTCAGAACTATAGGTTGATGTTTTGAAATCAAGTGAGACAATACTTTATTTTCCAAGTCAAGGTTTTGCTTTCAAAATAATGCCAAAAAACAAGATCAGTTTGCTCGTTAATCAAATCATTACGGTAAATAAAGAATGTGCGTTGATATAAAACGTTAATAATTGATATTTTTTCGTACACCAAAGAAAATTGATGAGTTCTCGTGATATTTTTGAAGTAGTTAACAAAACACCATGCGATTATTTTTATAGCACGATTAACGAGAAGAACTCAAAAACGTTATTTATATCCGTTAATAACTTGCTGCACTCATGAGATAATCATAAATGAATACAAAGTTTATAAAGGAAAACAAAATTTGCAAGAACCTGCCTGTTTTCAAAAAAATTCGCTACCAAACTTTTTTTTTATTCCAAGAATAGCCAATAAACCAGTCTGTGTTATTCAGTGCTTTTGAACATTAAACAAAAAAAATTAAATAAAACTTTTTTATTTTATTTTGTATCTACAAAATAATTATTTCTATCATCATATCGAATAATCGCATCATAAAATATGGAAAAATGTAAATTAATACTTGATAAACCTAAATATTGCAAAAAAGGTGAAGAGAGTTATTTCGTTAAAGATCGCTAATGAGCGAGAAATTTGTTGTTCGCAACCTAAATACTACTGGTGGTAATTATTATTAAAATTCCTTTATAATATTATTGCCGGCTCAGCAGGTTTCCAATAATTAGACTCGAGAGATTATGATAAATTAAAGACATGTACTTTATGTGTACCAGACGTAATCTGGCACACCAGCGAACTGAAGAAGCCGACTGATCCCAATCCACGGAGCGAGGCTTGGAGGGGGAGGTAGCTCTCCTACCGTTCCTTTTGCAAGGAGGAACGGTACTGACGACAACGACTTTTGTTAATCTTGTCCGAGGCAGCTGCTTATTGGGTCCAGTCCGAGGCAGTAGTCCGATGGAGGTAAGCAGTGGTCAGAGTGAAACAAGGCGAGTGGTTCAGAAGTCAGAGCGGGCGGCGGGCAGAGAGGAGTACTTATCAGGCTGGCGGTCAAATGCTAACTGCCGCAAACTGGCGTTTGCAGGCTATTTATGCGGTCCACCAAGCGCGGACCGCCGGTGCCGTGTAGATGCCCGACAAGTCGGTCTCCCTCCCACCAACTGTCCCGCTCCAACACTTTTATTCAGTCATTTCAGTTTGAGCGGTCTGGTGCGAACAAGCTCGCCAGACCGCCCGTTACATATATTAACAGACAACGATAATTTAATAATAAGTGTGCCGCTTCAAATATTCCGGGAGACGACGTCCGATACATTATGTATATTATACAGATTGTTGGACATTCTATTATTTATCAGATTTCGAATAGTATCTGTCTCGAAAAATTAATTGAATGCATTTACGAATTAAACATAACACTGGGGTAGGCAATCTCGGAGTACCTCGAAAATAATGTTAAAATAACTATACATTCCACGATGTTTAAAATTTGTTTATCTACGTAAATGAATCCGCTTGAATGCAGGAATGTATGGAACATAACCTACCAGAAGAGACATCTCCTCAGAATAAGCCCGCATGACGGAGAGGCGCAAGGGGGAAAATTATTTCATTTTTCTAAATCATAGTATATTTTTATAATCATAATTTGATGAATTTCTGGAATAAAATTACTTCCAATTTACTAAATTTCTACAATTTATTGCCAAACTGTATTTTAGCTTATTAATAATCTGTTAATCAGCATTGGTTACTATTGCGTAATTAAGTGGTCAAATTACTGATTGAACACCGTACTTAATAAAAACACCTGTTCCAATCAAATGAAAAATAAATTGGTTTTGTTTTTGTTAAAAATTGATTGTACTGTCGCGTTATAGTGCTACTAATATTTACGATCTTTCCAAAATTAACTTATAATTTATGTCCTATTTATTTTAAAGGTGTTCGTCTTTTGTAAATTGCAGTTCTAAAATATTTTCTACTACATGAAATTATTTTCTCCGATACATTGCGGCGCATTCGGTAGTAACGTTTGCATCGTACAACATCAATATTTCACTTTTATGGCTAAACAATGCACGGAAAATAAGTAGCTACTAAATGTACATAAATAACTTCGTATTTTAGAACGTGATTTGGTTTCTTAAAAACCATTGTAAACCAATTATTCCGATCTCGTACTAGTTTGCTTTACTAAAATAGACGTTTCATTATATTAATTGATTTTGTTTTTATAGATGATTATTATTTATTCAATAAATCGCATACTACATTAGTGCGTTTTAACCTGCTACGTCACCTTTACAATATGTTGGACGAAAGTACCTACAACTAAAACAACTTTAATTATTTTTTCTTATTATAAGAATATGCATTTAACAGTAGTTCGATTAACTACAGTATTCACACTGTAGAAACCAGATACAATGCTAGAGTCAAGTTGTGAACTTCAGTTCAGTTCGATGATTATTTTTTCAAGTGTTAAATAAACAAGTTCTTCGTTTTCACCAACAAATTAAATTCAACCTTCGTCCACCAGATTAAGGAGAATACATCCTTTGTCAGGCTAATTCGGTAGAAGCTCTGATATCGTGAAAATACAACGAAAAGTGTCCAAGTCAAAATCCTTGTCCTTTGGCAGACTAGGACTGAAGTGACAGCTTCGCAACTCCGAAAAGTTTTTATGTATATGAAACAAATTATACTTAATTAAAAAAAATATCCTAACCGCGAGCTTGCATCTATGCAAAAAACATCAATTTGCCAAAAAAAAAAAACTAAATTGTATGTTCATAATACGGGGACGATTTGGAAAGAGTGTTGGAAATTTTTCGATTACTGTGATTTATTGTAGAATGAGTTTTAACAACTTTTCTGCGATGAACCGCAAAAAAAATATTCTCAAATTTTACAGCAAACACCCTTAATTTTCGTTTAGATACGTTCCTTTTCAAATTGGAAAATTCTCTCTGAATATCAACCTGGTGAGAGACCACGGTCCAAAATCTATAAGGGCTTAGGTGTGTTTAGTGACCAAATCTGATTAGCTGGGCACGTCCCAACCAAGTTCTATCACATCTCCTTCCCCTCTCCACTTTGTTTAAGCTTAAAACATTTCTCTAATTGTGTACACCAACTTCTCACTGGTTCAGGGTAGTTAAAACTCTTATTGAAAATTAATAGACACTATACATTTCCTTGACGGTAAGCGAATTTAGATATATTAACGGTTTTCAGTGGTCCGGGGGGTCCAGGAGGTCCAGGAGGTCCAGGAGGAAGTATGGAAAACAGCTTCAGGTACCAGCGCGCCTGCTGCGGAGACCGCGACGACCTGAAGATGCACGGAGAGGCCTTAAAGGAACTGAGGAAGGAGTGCTTCAAGGAGATCAAGAAGGCGCGCAAGTCCAAGGCTGAGGAAGTGGAGACAGTTGACATGTTCAACTGTGATAAGGTGTCCAAATTGAAGGATGATACCATCGTAAGTCTTAAAACATCATTAAATCTTTTAGCTCCATGACAAAACAGAATATTGAAAAAAAAAAAAAACAAGCAAACAAACAACAAACCTAATATAACCTAACCTTACCGAACTTAACCTAACCTTACCGAACCTAAATCAATCCTGTTGGCAAATCTCTTATTTCGTTCCAAAAAAAAGGTCCTCTGTTTATTTTTCATTAATACTTAACTATAAATGCCTTGTGATCGACATTGTCCCCAAAGGAAAAAACTTTTTTTTTCTTTGTAGAGAAACAAAAATATTCCCGGGTTATGAATAACCTGACAATATTTAAAAATCTCCTTCTACCATCAATATATGGGTAAGATGTTGCTTTTACAATACTGAAAGACGACGCGTGGGTGAGAACCCGACGCATTTTCTCAAATAGTCACTGACCGGTCATTATTTAGTGTGAAGACTGACATAATTTTTTCGATACATGGAATTTCCAATTTGACCACATTGGATAATATTGAACATGGTACAAAACTTCTGCAGAAAATCACCGCTTTTTAAAAAATCATGTTACCCAGTGTTACAACAGTGCACATAATTGTAATTTTTCTGTCAACTATTGAAGAGTCAGACATTAGATTTTCTACAACAATTGATTTTTTTGAATTTTGATTATAAAACTTTTTTAACGTTTTCAAATTTCAGTGTGCCATGGAATGCGTAGCCAAGAAGAAGAATATGGTAAGAACTAAGCTAAATAAAACTCTGCTAATCTATCTACAGATACCCACATACCTGTCCAAGTATTTTTTTTAATAATACTTTTGTTTTAATTACCAACTGATGTCTTAATTAATGTTGGAAGATCATCGATTACATTTTTTCATTAATAATTACATTTGAAACAGTCTCTTGAATCATTGAGAAATATTGATTTGGCGAATTAGTATTTTTAACAAATAGATTATTATTTTTTATCACACCTCAAGTAAATTTGGGATGTTCTTTTTTATGTGAATATCGCACAAGAGTTCCAACTGCTCCCTGCTAACCGGAGCCAGTAAGATTATTCCTGACTATTCAGATCAGATCAATAAACAAGGTTAAAGTAATTTCAAGCAACGTTTCAATTCTAAATGGTGGTCTTTCACCAGGGCTGTACTGTGTAGAATGTGCCATAGGTATACTGTATGTATATTATTTCATATAAATTAAATGCATAATAATACGATTGTAATTAAATAAAATTTACGTTGGCACACCGGAATTCGAACCTTCGACCCCCAGATTCGTAGTTGACCCACTTACCCCTCGACCACGGAGCCAATCAAACTCCTTCATATTTACGTAGAAATTGACGCCGTTCGTTTCCAAGTTATAACTTGGGTAAATACTTAATAACATTCGATTAATAAATCCTTTTTTTTAATTATAGTTATTATTTTTCCATTTAATCTGGGTAGATTTAAAACAAATTGAAGATAGTTTTTTTTATTTTTTAAAATTTTATTATTGAAAATAATCAACAGTCATCAACACTGAAAATGAAACATGAAACCGAAAAGACACACAAAAGAAAAAGATAAAGGTAGCAGCTGGGACTCGAACCCAGAACCTCATGGTCTATCCGGAACCTTGCACTCTAATCCTATCTAAATATTACAAATAAATTTGGGTAAAATCATGATAAAAAGGTAGCAGCAAAAAATATATGAGTATTAATTGAATGTGATATTGACAGTTCTTATAAATTGAAGGATAATACCGATATAAATGGCGGAATGGAATAGGGTAGCCGTAGCTCAGTGGATTAGAGTGCAAGGTCCCGGATAGTCCATGAGGTCCTAGCTACGAGTCCCAGTTTTCGGTGTTTCATTTTGAGTGTTGTTAATATTGTCTTCAGTGATTCAAAATATATTATAATAAGGTTTGGAAGCTTCAATAAGTAATTTCAAAATTAAATAGTTTTTTTTTGTTTGCAAATAATCTATATATATATATAAAAATGAATGTTTTTCTGTCTGTCTGTTTTCTCGATTTTTTAGAAAATTACTCGACCGGCTTCGCTGAAAATAGCACAGTTTGTCCATAATTAGTGCCGGGAAGCAGTTTTAATGAAATCCAATATGTAAGACTATTGCTATAACGTTTTAAAATTAGTATGAAAAAGATTGATCCCGACACTTTGTTTTGAGGTTAGTCCATAGATATATCACTTTGGTTAGCCACAGATTACATATGCAAAAGAAGGTTTGTTTGGGTAGAATATTTTAAAATTCGAAGTATTAAAAGTAGGTACACGAGGTATTAAAAGTATAGTAAATTAAAAGTAGGTACACGAACTTTATTATTTAGATACATTTTGAAAAAAATGAATATCTGGAATGAATTTTTTTTTCAATTAATATGTCATTGATTAGATATAGTAATAGCCCAGACAAGGCATTACTTTCGATGTCAAATCAATTATGGTACCAAAAGGACAAGAATTCACAGCTTAATAACATTATTCCAAAAAAAAATCCAGAGCAATGCCGGGTACACATCAGCTAGTAATAGATAATAATAACCTAATAACCTAATTCCGTTGCACTTTAAAATTAAGGGCCGTAACCTTAACTTCTTAGAACAATTGGAAATTGATAAAAATTCTAATTAATCCAAAAGCCAATTTTAATAAATTAATAAAATAGCATTATTTGTTCGCCATTTCTAGATATGTTCAAGCCGAGATTAATTATAGACCATAATAAAAGTTAGCACGATTATGCAAGAAAAAACTCCTGCATTCCAAATAAAAATTAATTTAGAAACGCCATTGATAACCATCTTAATGACATTTAATAAAATTTTAACAATGTTACATTATAACCCTTTAGTAGGGAGACTTTACAGTGTAATAACGTTAACGTTAAGTGTCAATTTACTCAAAAATTAATAAGAGCATTGGCAATAAAAATAAAAACATTTTACGAGTTTCATTATAAGTAGGTACCTCTATATAGAAAGAATATAAATAGATCGTCTTCACTACAGTTTAATAATGCCTTCGGAAAACGAAACAGCTGTCATGCGTAATGATAATTATCAAACAATTTTTTTTTCTTAAATAAAGCGATTTTTACATTCTTTATATAAAATTTTAAAAACTTTACTAAAATGTTGTTCCACAGATTGAACACAATAAAAACATTTTGAAAAATAAATTAAACGGTAGTATTTAAGAAGTGTTTTTTGATACCTTTTGAGGAGTCTCGTTTGTTGGTGAATCCGAAGATTACCATACGATCAGTCAGTCTCAATAAACCCGTACGTGCCACGGGCCAAGGTCATATCCATTTGAAGGCACCGTCATCGCACCGGTGATCTGGAATCTACATAATATTCTAGAACTTACTAATCTCGACCGGTCGACGGCTTGCAAATTCATACTTGGCGTCCAGATGCCAATATCATATCGACAGATAATTTCCAGAGACATTGCTGCAGTGAATAAATTATAAACACGATTCTCAGAAATATTTTATTATAATTTGATGCGTGTAATTCCTTAGCTCATTAATGTAAGCAAACAGTATATTTAACTCTGATTTTAAACCTTTCTTGTTTAGGGTAATAAATATTACGATCACGCATGATATGATGACAATATTGCTTAAAATGATAAAAAAATTAATTGTTTTAGTGTTTAATTAGTAGAACTCCTTTTAATTTTTTTTTTAATTTTATGTAAATCAAATTTAATGATGTTATTAATAAGTTCTGCAAGTATTTTAAGTTTTTATTATTGTGGCAGCTGTTTCGGCGTTTAATGTTATTTTCAAACTGATTCAAAATATGTATAAATCATATTTTAGAAACCAATCATTCGTTTGATATAAATAAAGGTTTAAAAGTTTTACATACAAATACAACGGTTTACAATTAGATAAATTTGAAATTTTAGAAATAAGAAAAAGTGTTAATAGCGAATTAAATTTAATAAATAATCTTTTTTTTTAAAAAAATAGCTATCTCTTAAATTTATTTTCATATTAATATTAATAATAATAATTTTTATTTATATTTCTAATTTAAATGTATTATTCAATGTATTATAATTATTTTGTCATTAACATTTTTGATCTGTTACCTACTTTAATTCATTTTTGTTTATGTTCATATTTTGTATATTCTTAAATTATTGTTTTAAATTTTTCATCATTTTTCTATAACTGAAATTATTTTTTAGTATTCATTTATTCCTGAAGATGATAGCATTGCTATCGAAACATGTAGAAATATTTATATATTTTAAGTAAAGTGGTATTTACAAAGTGTATTTTCAATTATATAATTAATAATGATGCCACAAAGTTATCAATCATTTGAAGAAATTATGTATAATTCACTCGTTTATTGTGTCTGAGAAGCAATTAGTAAATTCCTCTCAGTAGTTCCCACTATGCAATGAGACGTAAAATTTCTTAGACTTACCTACTTACCTATATTATAAAGACAAACGCATTGCTTAGGAAAAAAACTCATGAAAAGCATATCTTGATGAAGGCAGCGCGATCGGTCGGCACTTTATTGAACAATTTGACAGAATAATTTTTTCTCCTCTCTTCCATTCTAGGGTTAACCTTATCATTTTAATCAATAAACATGTCAAAATCACATGGTAACGAACTTGCTCAGCTATATAATATGGAATCTACTAATCTTCACGTTGGTATTTTCGTCAGGAGCTAAAACGCATTTTAAATACGTCGCTTTGTCTGAATATAATGATAGCTGAGATTGAGCCATGATGGCCTGATTTCTTTTAAGCATACTTTTCTTCTGCGTTTTTTTGTGAAACATAAGTTGGCATGAATTCACTGTTGTATTATCACGGGCACAGCTGATATTAATTTTTTTCTGTTTTAAACAATGTATTTGTTTCTTCGAATCAATAACTTTGATGACAATTGTGAGTCGAATAAAATTTTTCTTTCATTTATTCGTTCAGTTTACCTCGCAAGCTGTTTCGTATCACACAACAAAATATTATGACACATCATCCAAAAATATATATGGTAGGTTACTAATTGAAACAATATTTTAATATTATATTAATAATGGTGCTCTGCGAACTGGATTGGATTTAGCCACAAATGATTATAAAATCATTGAACGGGTTCAGTATCGCATTAATTCCTGCAGTGGATCGGTTAAATTATGCAAAATGAATTTACGTAATTTATTTTGATCACAAAATGGTTTTCGTAATTTATTTTTATTGGAACACAACGATTGCGGTAAATCATTTTCCGGCAATAACAGGCTCCGACAATGTAAACAGCAAATTATTCCGTGGAAACGTATAGACACTAGACAAAACGCGAAATGTCCGGTAGAACGGAAATGAAACGAATTTACCAATCAGTCATTTGCGCTCATCAATCTGTACTGGGCTGCAAACGCTCCCTACAATCAAATATGGAAATGTGTTTTAATTCGAGGAAGGCTGTGTTGACAGTACGCTGGTAACAAGTGTTACAATACTAACAACCTCTGTTATTAAAAAAAACTGTAACTGTCCCGTCGATCAAGGCAAGTTATTCTACTAAAACTGACTTTTTTGTTGTTGAATCGAATCAAAAATCGCAACGGTTCGAACCCAGTGGTTGTCATATTTTCTATAGCGTACCCAATTTGGGTATGCTGTGAGACTGAAGAGAATGGGGAGAAGGTGATGGGGAGGAGGAATATAGGGAATTACCTACCTACACGGCTATTCAGATCTGGTCACCAAACACGACTAATGCCATTTCAAGCAAACGTTTCGATTCTGAACAGTGATAGTGTACAAAATGAATAGTATCTACCACTCTGGTAGTGTTACAAATATGGGATTGTCGCAATACTAAACGAATAGCTGAAGAAACCCTAATATGAAGGCTTTTTGAGATGGAGATATCAAATCATCTTAATTTACAAATGTGTTTTTTTCTAGAGCGTCACTAAATTATAATACATTTAAAATGTAATTTTAATCATATGGAACAATCTCTGTTTTGGAATATCTGAACAACCTGTACTCTCGGACGGAGAGTCTTAGTCTCATGAAATATACACCTTTTTTCTGTAACTAATTATATTATGGCGTAAAGAGGTGTGACATATCAATTTAACCTTTTAAGGCATATAGCTATGCTGTTAATTCATTTTTTTTTTAAATTTCTTGATAAGAAAAAAATAAGTTGAAATCAACTATGCTGAATGGAAACCATTGGAAAATAAATTAAAAGGTCAAATATAATGCCGACTATGACTAAATTTAAAACCTTGATTATAAAAACACGCAAAACACACTTTTGTAAAATTAGTAAAACAACGTCTTTCCTCAATGTCAGAGAAATTGGACAATCGAAATTAATGTTCCGAGATTGTTCACAACTGCCGCAGAATGTCAAAATTGCACCGATCAACTAAAAAGAAAAAAAAATGTCATGCCTGTAAAAATACTTTGTCGCGTAAAATTAAAAAATATATATTAGCAAACTAAATAAGCTTGTGAAAATACAAAATATGGCGTAAATATAAAAATTATTACAGTATAACAGTTTAAAATACAAAATGGTTTATTGGTTATTACATTTTGATCTTTTAGTGTTTTTTTCTTTATCATCCTCACTAGGGGGCTGTGCTGAGGCGGACTAGAGTCTTTATTACGAATACTGCTTTATTACGAATACTGCTTTATTACGAATACTGCTTTATTACGAATACTGCTTTATTACGAATACTGCTTTATTACGAATACTGCTTTATTACGAATACTGCTTTATTACGAATACTGGTTTATTACGAATACTGCTTAATTACGAATCTGTTTTCGGAAATGTTTTTATTGTTCACTGTGGCAAAGGATGAATAGAGTGCGGCCAAATAACATTTTAATATTTGTGTTTGAGCCTAGCAAAGTGAAATAAAACACGTTTTTGGTGACGTTCTTTTTGCATAAATCGAAAAACGTCCGGCGCACTGTGCTGCAATCCCATATAAATATTGAAAATATAAAAAAAATTTAAGTTGAAAATAAAGTTTTGAATAATGTATGGCGTTCATTTGCAAAAAAAACTGTTTCTCAGATATAATATAACAGGTAATGATAAGCAAGCTCATTAGACATAATTCGAATTGCAACCCCGAACACAAAGCTAAAAGTGTGAGCATCAGTAGTAAATATTTTTTTAAAAAGGTTTTGTTTCGAGTATGAAGGCTACTGATCAAGGTAGGATTAATACGGAATGCATCATGTACATAAACAATGTCAATTAGATATTTAATTAAATTAAATGACATTGTTTATCTTTACTTTCGATTATTTCTGAGAAACAGTTTTTTGCTGATGAGCGTCACGCATTCGGCATTTTTAATTTTTTTATTAAATTATTATAATTACATATAAAATATTTAATAGTACAGTGGCTAATTACAAAATAGTATAAATTTACTTAACAAAAAGTGTCCAACTCAATAGAGAAAGATTTCTCGTGTTTGAGTTGGGGAGCAGCGCCATCTAGCGACAGTAGTGGTATGTATAGAAATAAAAGTACATCAATAATGTAATATAGATAAAGTTTGTGTTGTTGTATACGATAGTTTCTACAAAATAAAAGACTAAAAGTACATGATACTAGAAATAAAACAATAAGGCGCATACAAGATATAAAAAATAGTACATATGTATCTAACCTGAATGAATGTTATTTATTTAGGCGACTATGTGTTTTTTTTTTTAATTTGTCCCAAGATTTGTATGGGATCGCAGCACCATGTGGCGTCAAGTGGCAAATTTGACCTTATTACTACGAACGAAAGAAGTGCGTGATATGGTTTGAAATTTAAGACTTTTACAAATTACTTCATCTTTTTATATAAATGATTTTCTCACGAAAACGGCGCTATAGAAATAATCCATTTATTATTAAATGTTAACTTTGGAAAGTAATTAGTGTATTATCCTCCATTGTTGAATAACCAGTAGCTTGTTCTGCTGTAACTCATCCTCTGGGAAATAAACTTATTAGTAATTAACATAATATAGAATGTTCTTCACGTAAATGTACGCTACGTGAGTTAGTTTTATAACGTTTGCCGGTCAGTTCATTTGTATATCGGTGTTAAATACAGACAAAGTTATGAACCGTACTATTTCCCAAGCGGCTTTCTCATAAAACATTGTTAAGTTACATCCCCCAATTGAATGGTTATATCTCTCAGTTATTCATAGGATAATGTTTTCCTTATAATTATTTACCTACTCGCTTATTTGCGTGCTTTGCCTATATTATTATATGCAAAGGGTATATTCTCAACAAATTTCTAATCATTGCTTTACCTACCCAAATTAAAATTATTCAGTTGGACGGTAAAAGATAAATATTGACTAAAAAAGATCCACTTCGTAAAACTTGAACGGAGTCACGCACTTTTTATGCAGGTGGCGAAAAGGTTGTTTCCCGTTTAACACCGGCCGCATTTTTCGGTTTGTGCAAAAAAAACATCATCAGGTGTTTTATTTTATTATGTAAATGTCAGGCATAAATAGTAACATCTTTTTCGGTCATACTAAAAAAACTTAATTTTCTACAATGAAAACTATGACAATATCCGAAAAAGGGTTCATAAGTAGAAGATTTTGCACTATGAACGTATTTTTTAGGTCGCATACTTTATTTTTTTTCTAATCTTCTAAAAAGACTCGCAAAAAAATCCCCATTTAAACGAAAGGCCAGGTGTATCCTACTTACAGTATTTAAATAAATCATCTATAGTTTTTCCTGGCCATTAAGTTTTTAAACCAAAAACACAAGAATTTGCATTACTTCCCGTTGTATCTACTTAAAAGATGAAAATCCGTTTGTTAATTTTTAAATCATCAAAAAATCTTGAACAATCTCGCTCTCTAATCTAGAGTCATGAAATTTGAGCTATTTTCCTGTGTTTTCTGATGCTTAAGGCTTTTACTGGACTGTATGGAAATAGTGTATATAGTGATTTTATTGACGTATTACAATTAATGGCAGTTCTCATTCTGTGAGATTAATGTTTTGTGGCCTTTGGACACAATAGGAACCTATAATTCATACTTTGTGGTGGTCAATTAATATTGATCAAGAGGTTGCTGAAGCGCCAAACAAGATTCTTTGTGAGGAAATGAAAATTTAATGTCTGTGACCAACCGAAAATGGTCACAGTGCCACGTTTGAAATTATTTATTGTACAGCATCTGTGCATTTTTTTTAAAATTTGTTCACCTTCCTACACGTGTACGTCTTATAACCCTTGTAAATATACAACAAAAAAGAAAAGAAAAGGGTCAAGGTACGACTATAATATGGGATATCATGCAGCGCCACTAAGAAAACACTTCTGTACTTCTGACAACCTGGACTCTACAATATGCGTACGTGTTCAGAATGCCTCAATAAGCGTTTTATACAAAATACAAATGCATTTATTTAAAGGAAAAGCTGCCGACAAATTGGACACCCCTCACCAAAACTCTTTCAAAAGTCTCATTGAGATCGTTTGGAAATGCTGTGCTTTTCCACATAGTGGTTACAGCTTCCTGAATATCTTGAACACTTTCGGATCGGTATTCGGAGAGTTAGACCAGCTTGGATTATTCGTTTGTATAGAAGACATCGATACATAATACTACTGACTTGCACTATCCGTCTATAATGTTCGTATAAAAAACATCTAGACCTCACCAAAAGCGTTATCCGTCCACTATATTGTACAATTGGAATTAGTCCAGTTTTTTCGTATTTTTTCTGAGGTGGTAAATTGTATCTACCTATTATTGAATTACTTATTTGCCATGGACTTCAGTTGGCCGAAGAAGCCTTGTTATACTTTTGGCGGGTCTCGGAGGATTGATATTATATTAGGAGTGTCAGAGCTGAGTTCGCGTTTGGAGTACAAATTTTGGAACACAACAGTTGATTAAATTTGAGGAGGTAATAATAATTTCAGACATACCCACCTATGTTGGAGGAATGTGGAGGAATTGGGTACCTATCTACCATGTTTGCAATGAAATTGTATCATATTTAGAAAAGTCAAAGTTATCCATTTTTTCTGAATGGTCGGAGAAACTGATCAAACCATGAACGCTTTGCTAGAACCATATGTAACAATTCCATTTAAAAGGATGCTTACGATAATAGCATTTTGATATTATCAAACACATTTTTTCTACAATTTTTCACATGTCAATAATTTTTTGTACAATATGATATATAAAAAATAATAAACCACGCATTGTATTGTTTTATAATCACCATTGTTAAATTTAATGGAATAAGCTAGTAAATCTTATTATAATATTTAGATTTGAAGTTTTTTTGTTGTTGTTTCAAACCACTTTATTTTATTTTTATTTATGCATTATCTACCCTTGTCGGTTGAACTCCACCTTCTTCAGGAACGTACACATACTCGTACATGTAAGCAGTTTATAAGTGTACAAAAAAATCATATAAATTTTATCGTCAAGCCACAAACTGATTGTTATCTTCGATAAAATAATATTAACAAATCACAGATGAAATATGAAACAACGCTCTATTCACTAAGCTAATGAGACCCAATTATTTTCAATCATTTTTATCAATGATGTATTATATCGTAATTTTTTTTTTTATAGAATATCAAATAAACATAAACCTTATTTAATCTATCCTTCATTGTTAAGCCTAAAATAATCTAATCGTGTGAGAATTCGTTGTTAATATATAACGTTCAGATGAAGATAGTTTTCCAGGTAGTATTTAAATGTTCTTTGTGTTCCAGGTGGATGCCAATGGTAACATCCTTGCGAAAAACGCGACCACGTTCGTCAAGGACGAACTTATCACAAAGGACTGGCAGAAGGAAATCATTGATGGTGTGCTGGCGAAATGCCTCAAGGTATCAGTAAATTCCACCATTCTACCATGTTGCAGTATGTATGTGTATTCTTCTGGTAGAGTTGTGTCAACGTAGGTATGTAATCGGATTAGTTTGAGTGATAATATGTACTCGTACGTATACAGAAAAGTGACTGGGCTGTTCAAACAGAAACGAACACACCTAAACAAGCATTAGGTAATTTCTTTAAATATAAAGTATTCCTAATTATCCTATCACTCATACTAAGTTGATTCCATCTTTTATATGAAAAAGGGGTGTTTATTTTTATTCTTTTATGGTTTATTGAAGAATTTGAATGAGGAAGAACATTTTACCTATTAAGGTTTTTTACTTAAATTTAAAGCATAAATCCGGTTTATCTAATTTCCGAACCTGCAAAAACCTTCATACGGCGGGCTGGCATTATAAAATTTTGTACAGCTCCTTTTTTTCTAATTTCTTTTTCATCGAGACAAAAAGCTTTACTGTTTGATCTAAATTATTAAATTCAAATAGTAGCATATTAATTTTAGAAAAAAATAAATGTTTTTTTAAATTATTTTTACGTTCTTTCAATTGTTGTTTAGTAATATCATTTTAATAACTTTTTTCTAAAAGCATGTTTTTGTTTGATCATGTGCATGTTACGAAAATAATATGAATGATTCTTATGAATTATGAATTATCGTTATATTTGTCGAATGATTAATTATATAGTCAAACAGATGTTCAATTATAAATCCAGACCAATTTTGTTTTCAAATATTTGCTCTGAGGCTATCTACTTCCGAATCATTAATTAACCAAACGAAAGTTTATTCAATTAACAAAATGTTTTCACCGTCGATACACTGATTTAAACCAAAGTAAATAAGTCTACATAAAGAAACCATACTGGCATGAACCAATAATGAACATTTTATTAGATCATTAAGAAAACACGTTATTAATTAATGTTTCTCGAAAATAACGCCTTTCTAAATCCAAAATGTAGTAAAAAGTGTTATTAATATCAAATTTGTGTCGTTTTTGAGTTTCTGAGAGTTATATTAGTGATTGTTTTATTTTTAGCATTTTTTATAATCAATCGTTCTTTCTTACGTACAACTGAAAATGATAGTTTTTTGAAGAATGATCGAAAAGCAAAGAACATATTTTTTATTTAAAAAAAAAGAAAATTCTGAGGTCCTGGGTTCTAGTCTTAGATGCTACGTTTATCTTTTTTTCTGTGACTTTTCGGTTTCATGTTTCATCCCAAGATTTATTAATATTATCTTCAATGATTAAAGGAATGAAGACTGCTGATAGCAGTCAATCTAAACGTAATACACAAATATATGGAAGGAATGCTTATGCGATTTGGATATCTACCATAGATTGGATGGACGAATGAACGATTTTAAGGACAGTGACTGTTAAGCATGTGGATAAAATATATAATAAGTGTTGGATGTCTCAGCAATGCATATATGAAGTAAGGAGTGTGTGCCAATACAGTTATGCAATATTCTATCTCTAGGCCTGTCGTCAGGTTTAGTTACTACAACAAGCAAGTTTAGTCTTCTGCATAATTTAAAAAAGAAAGTTCTAATGACAGAACAATGTTTTCTGAACTTACTCTTTTCAGCAAAACGCAGAACCAGAAGGCAACAGAACTGTCGAGGTAGCAGACAACCGAAAGGCTAAACAAGAAAAACCAGAGTCCAAATGCAACTCCTCAAGCCTGAAGTTCAGCCACTGCATATGGAGAGAGATGCAACTGTCCTGTCCCAAGGACTTGGTCAGGAACACGAAGGCCTGCGATAGGATGAGGGAACGACTACAGAAGAAAGAATACCCAGATTTCGACAGGAGGGGAAGACCTAGCAGACCCAGCAGGCCCGAGAAACCAAATAACACAAAGAAAGGAGAAAAGCCCGAGGAATAAAAAGTTCTTTCAATCTATTCGATCATATCTTAAAATCTAATCAGATGTATTTTGGTGATCAGATTGTGGAAGGGCAAAACGATTGTTTTGTGGAAGAGTACAAGTATTATTCGTAAGTAATTTGCTGCTGGGTGTTGGTTATTTATTGTTTATTTATGACGTTGGCGACGTTTTTTAAATGTAACACCTGAAAAATAAATGTTTTTTGTATCGGTATGATTATTTTATTTGATTGAAATATTTCTTCAATGTACAGTATTTAGCACATTTTTGCCAATCTGACTTTTACGTCAAGTGAATTATTAAAGTATCTGCGTATGCTGCCTACTGTGTCACTGGGTAAGGAGTTTTAAATAACAATGTACTTAACCTCACCTTTTAAAAAATTCTCTATTTATATCCGCCTTATCATAGAATTATGATTTTACATCTATCCATCCGTGACAAAGCGGTTAAGATCCTTGCCTCTGGGTTCAGACGTGACTGGTTCGAAATTAAACTAACTTGCATTTGTATGTATTATTTCACAATATACTTATCTATAAATATATAAAAATCAATTTCGTTTTTTTGTTTGATTTTTTTGTCCTCGATTTTCTCGGTTTCGCTGAAAATAGCACAGTTTGTTCTTATTAGGGCCGGGAAGGTTTAGAGAGTGATTTGAATGATATCCAATATGTAAAACTGTTGCTATAACGTTTTAAAATTAGTATGAAAAACATTGAAACCGCCATGTTTTATTTAGGTTAGCCCATAGATATAACACTCTGGTTAGCCACAGATTGCATATTCAAAAGAAGAAGGTTTTTTTGGGTAGAATATTTTCAAAATGGAAGGTACCTACTTAAGAACTTTATGATTTAGATATATTTTGAAAAAATAAACGTTTGGAATGAAATAAAATATTCAAATGAATGTTTCTTTAATTGGAGATAGTTACTTTCGCTGTCAAATCAATTATTGTACCCGATCAAGGCCGGGTATACATCAGCTAGTAATCAATATAAATTTATACATTTAGTACATTTTCAGCACGTTCCAAAGTGGAAAATACCCTCAGTATCATCCCGTTGACAGACGACAATTTAGATTTGATACATTACTTACAATGGCCGCATTTGATGACCAGATCTGAACATTTGGGTACTCTCCAACCTTCCTCTTTCCTATCTTCTATCCTTTCCATTCTCTTCAACCTCACAATATACACTAATCGGGGATGCCATAGTAGTAAAAAAAATAGTTCTGGAATCCACTAGAAGACTGAACCAAACTTGATATTGTGTTATTTATTATTAGCTGAAGTACCCAGCGTGGCCCGAGGTACACATACAACACAACAAATAAAAATTACGATTACAAATTACTTAACATGTCCCTTGATATCTTCAAGGTTTATATTAAAGATATCAAGAGAGATATTATTTATCAGAAATATACCTCGTGTCGTGCTGTGCTGAGCCAACACGTCTGTTTGTTGTGTGGTATGCATAGCAGATCGTAGTGCCCTCCATGGTCCATCTCCCTTGTTTCTATCATCTTTAAGACCAACAATCACACCGCAACATTCGCATAGGTAAATAGGCTTAAATACAAATTCCTACCTAGTCCGTATATATATTCCATGAAGCCGAGCCTTTTCGTCATTGTTGGCCACCGGGTGACCAGACAGCACTAAAATGAAGTTATGATATGCTTTTGATGTGAATGGCGCAATTACAAGCACCCTGTGGAAAGCTGCAATGATTTGTGGTTATTGTGAATCTGGACTGAACTATTTTCCGGGCTGATTCAAAAATTTCAACAACATTGCGGAAACCGTTTATACAGTTGGTACGATTCTTTGTGTAAATCTATTAATATGTAATAAAAAATTAATTTTAAAATGTTAAACGAACAATATTTTTTTAATACATAACACCTTGATATGTAAAATCAAATTAACGAATCCTGGAACGGTCGATATGAAATCTATTCTCATGTACCTAACAAATTATCATCTATAATTTTATGTGCGCAGAAAAGGATCTCGAATGATGAGCTTTAGCATTATGCAACTTCCAGAACTTTTTCTGTCTGTAATTTATAGATTAGAGCAACTGTTTTCGGCCTGCAAAGTTAACGTCTATTGTAATCTATGGAGATTCGGAAGATCTATTTACGTTATTTTTTTAATAATGGATAGACAAGATATATATATATATATACAAGATATATATATATATATTTTATTTTTTTTTTTAATTTCACAACTGCTAATTATTTAATAAAGGAATTAATTATTAGTGATAAAAAATACATGATGTGTACAATTATCCAATCCTTATGTGAAGCCATCCAGCGAAGCTAGTAATAAATTAGTACGACTGACATAAACCAATGCACTGAAAAACAAAAAAGGTTATTGAAATATTAGGAATTTTGAAATACAGGCGATAAAAATATTGTAATATACTATAGAAGAATTCAAATTTCCGGTGAAACTGGGAATTAAAGTTAGTAAGAGGGGGGAAATCACATCTGCTCTTAGAAGCGTCCTCCTACCCCCAAAAACATTGGGGGTAGGATGAAAATATTGTTACAAGGCTTGCTTTCATAGGTGCATTTGACCAACAACGCGATACATCACCACAGCCTATAGTTGAGTTGCCCAGTCTATGCCAGGGCAGTCATAGGCGGATATTAATAGCATTAAGGCTGCGGAAACAGCTAAGAGCCCCGTCACCAGTTTCATCCCTTTGTATGAAGGGATGCGATTACCATCCCCAGAGCGGGAGCATTTTATTACCACTTTATTTCGATGCTAATCTTTATAAAGGGTTTAATGGAAAGCTTTTAAAGGAAGAGTGTGGGGGAAAGTATTTAATGTCCCGGCGATTTCAGATTAATTATTTTTCAGCGAAACGGTGACAAGCGGTTTACGAAGAAATTTTAATTAATGGCCACTTTTTGGTACTCAAATGAAAAGAAAAATTGACTGGCTAAATTATTGTGGAATATTGCTTTGCTTGAGTTGTGAATGGCATTCCAATACGAGATTTGACCCGTTGGGTTCTGTTCGATTCCCAATATAACAATGCTAAAATTTGAGTAGTAAAATTCTTTAAATTTTCAAACAGAAAACAGAATTTTTTCATTAAAAAAATTCGTTAGGACTGGAATGGGGGAATCAAAAATTAATCACATCAGTGGACTTCGTCATTTATTTCGAAGTGTTCTTATGTTACACAGGTAATAAAAATAGGGTGGTTTTAAAAATACGTCCATAGTTCGTGATGGATTTGAACTTAAAATAGTTGTGTTATGCAAGAAATTGAATAAAATCAACAAGTTGTATACGAAAGGAAAAGCAGGACGTTCTATTAAAAAAAAAATTATGTCGCTATAATGGTATACCATTGGTATTTAGGAATGCATTTTTTTTGTAGTTAATATTATGGTGTCTGTAGAATACATGATAGATAATAGTCAGATTTAATTATAATAAAAACATTTTTTTGTCAAATAAGTTATTTTACTTTTTTTGTTAATTTAATATTTTATTTTACCAATTGACAAAAAGGTCACTGCTCAGCTATACATTCCGGAGCCCGGAGTGCAACTGGTTTTCAGCAGTGGGTTTAGAATATATTGAATCTACATACCATAATTACACACTCGTATATACCATAACTAAAATTATTAAAACTCCCAGACAGAAGACTTGTTTCTGACCAAACTTTTATTTTTTAAATTTTAATTGTATTATGACAACCCTGATATAGTCAGAATAATTAAATTTAATATTCCAACTAGAACTACTCGATCTAAAATTTTTTTCAGGACTGAGTCATTCAAAAATTCTCTTGTACCTAGACTTCACGAAGAAAGTAATACTTTTTTAGTAGATATGTTCAACTGTTTGGAATACAAATACAAACAGACGATTATTGTATACATTCTCAACAATTATTAATAAGATATGTATTTAGAGTATCAGTGAATGTGAGGTATGTTTTGTATATTCTCCTCTGTAGATAATTATTTCGAATGGTACATACACTATGTTATTCTGAATTTGTTCGTAGACAAATTAAATATTTCGTTGTTGTATTTCGTAAAATCTATTTTATCTACGTATGTACTGTGATGTGTTTTGCACCTGTGTCACTATTGTAATGTGAATTTTTATAACAACATATGTAAAAACCCATATAGGGCGTATACAATGTAATAAATAAATAATTCAGAAGACGTGTGTTGAAAAGTGATAAAATTATCAGGTTTTTGGTACATGATAATCGAGTAAAACAGGGTGAAGAAATGTAGCTCTTCCAAGTGGTGGATGACATTGGTCTAAAAGCTGCATTTATGACTGTTTCCGCTAGTGGCGTTAGGGGCGCTAGGGTTGTTAGGGGCGCTAGGGACGCTAGTATGTTATAAGCTATTATTTGTTTTTATCTGTGACCAGGATAATATGAGAGTACTATATCTAACTCATCGATGAAAATAAACGTTGAATCCAAAAATTAAAATGTTTTAAAGAGTTAATTCATGACACAATATTCTTATATGAGAGTGAATATCCAATGAATCGTATTTTAGATGTAGAAACGTGCATTGAATTCAATACAATGTACAGCCACGAGTTTGTACCCAAATCGGCCCCGGCGCAGAAACCAACCTGCGCTCGTTAATTAGCCGAAGTCCCAAGGAACTGTTTCAATCCATTCACGCGCAATAAATCTTACTCGATTAGCGACCAACTCCCAGCTCTGCGTCCCTGCTCCTTGCTCCCCGGTCGCTCTGTCATTTCAAAAGCATTTTCCTAGTGAATTTTAATACATTTATTCATTATTAAGGATTTATCTTCATTACCTTCCTGAGTGATTTGGATTTAATACACTTTTATTAATATAAAACCTAAGCTTGTATAACACCTTGTAAACATGAAGGTCAATGTCAATTGTCTTCAATATTCTTTTCGGCAGTTTTATATTCATAATTATGCTATTCCTAACATATTAGGATAACTGGAGTTATACGGGACGTGTAGGACCTGCACAAGAAAAATAGCGTAAATATTTAGGCACCGGCACATGGGGAAGCTCGACTAATGTGATTGAGAAAGACGTTTGATAGTTTCCCAATGGACATGTTGTACTTGACTTATGGCATCAGCCAGTATGGTCGCTCGCTGAGGTAGCGGGTGGTGACGTCAACGGTTGCTGGCTGTAGAATTCTGCTCTTGTCTAGTAGTGGCAGGTTGAGGTATCCAAGTGAAGAGATATTGTCCGGTCTGCAATTGAGGTAAAAAGAGAGCACATACCGCTGTGCGTACGCTTTAAAACTCTTTCTAAAACACATATATGACCTTAAGAGAAAGGGAGATAGAACGGATATTATAAGGACCGTCATTTGGTTCCCGATATGGAACGACTAGAATCAAAAGGTTAACGTTATGTCGTTAATTGGGTAAAGAACACATTTAAAGCACTTACTTTTGTCAAAAAACCTTCGCCTGTGACAGTTCGCTTGTACAGTATGGATGAGCGAGGTACTAACGCTACAATTGTCGCAATACAACAACTAACTAACGAACTACAATCAATTAAGCGTCTTTCCACTGACGTTAGAATGCCTTGACTTGCCTTAACGGATAATTCCAGGGGCTGGAGGAAAAGGTCACGCGACACCAGTGACGTGTACTCCACGGAAACTGAAAAGCTGTTCCTACCTTAAGAAAAAGGAACCAAAAGAAAAAACTATAAACAATATAAAAAAGCTACTAATTTCCGATCAAAATATATTTTTATGATGAATTTAGTAAGGAACTTGTACGCTCATTTAATCAGTTGGCCATAACAATCAGCGAAAGATGATAATAATATGACCATTTTCAAATATTCAATGCACAATTCCCACCCGAACTTCGAAAACTACGCAGAGCCTACCTTTGGTAATAGTTCACTGCCGTCCATATTTATTTCTCCTTATTTTGACATCGTTAACCAAACTCGTTATAAACCGTTAATTAAAGTGTCAGACTAAATACTCTAAAATATTCGGTTTTTGTAAACAAGCCGAACATTTAAAAAAAATTATTGTTGTTTTACTTAAATTAGCAGCACGCCTAGGTCGCTCCTCGTCCCCCTTGCATGTTAGGGTATCTCCATGTATTATTAGCTCTATGGTATTCCCCTTTTCGGCGTGTTGCCCCGATTAGCCTATATAATAACAATCGACATCAAATTACAAATACCAACAATGCCCGTACAATAATTTACCGAAAAAGACAGCGTTTTTTGTATTCAACCCACAATATTTCAACTCAAAGATAAATAAATCCTAAGAAAATCTCGCTATGATTGAATGTGATATAAATATTGGAAAAGAATGATGGAAACAAAAATCCAAAAAAAATAATTCTTTTCGATCTGCAAATATTTAGCAATTCCTGAATTGATTTTGCAAAAAAATTACTGCAAATTTTATAACAAATTTTCAATGTTTTCGTATTTTTATTTGATTTTTTAATTGATTCAAAATCTCATTAAAACCGTTTTTCACCGAAATATTATTACAGGTTTATCATTAAAATAATTAATAATTAAAAATTATATTCTTTAGACTTTTATAACAAAGTCAATAGATGTCTCATATAAATAAAAAGTTGGATGTAAATCCGAAACACTGTTTAAGTTTGCAATTGAGTTCGGGAAGAACTTTGTAAACATCATAAAAATAGCTCCCGATAATATGAGATTAAAAATGGAAAATAATATTAACAAATCTTGAATTTGAGATATGATATCGATGGAGATGACACAAATTGAACTTGTCTCATTAGCTAAGTCGGTTGAGCATTGCCCCGGATAGGCAGAGGACCTGGGTTCGAGTCCCAGATGCGACTGAAATATTTTTAGTTTCTGTCATTCTGTCCGGTTTTATCTTTCATTTAGGTTTGTTAATATTATTTTCTTCAATGATTAAATATTACAATGAGGTTTTTAAATCTCAATAAAAATAATTAATAATTAAAAATTGTATAATAAGTGTTCCTAAGGAAATAAGTAATAAGGATTATAGAAAATGAAAATACGAGTACATTCTCATTAAATGATTTGAAAAATGAGCTGATTGATTCCAAAGCGATACACTTCAACGCCGTTCGATCGGGTACAAACGTTTTCTTGGGGAATGGTTTTACTGCTCTCATTGCCTTGTTGGGAGAAAAGAATCAGGAGAAGATGAAGATGAAGCGGTGTTCCGTTCATACTCGCGCAGCGGAGCGATCCCGCGGGACCCATCGCTCAAGCAGTCGACCCAACACTTTGTATGGAAAACTAATACTAAATCAAATTCACGGAGCTGAGTAAATAGAACGTACCGCGTTAGAAGTTGAATTATGCTGATGATAGATTTGAACATGATATTTTGATGTGTGGGTGAAAAGAACTTGCATTTTGTTAATTTAGTTGGCGTGGAAACGTTCAAGACTAAAACATTTTAATTTTTTTTTATTTATTTGTATATTAGTCTAATTGTAGTGGAGAATAACAAAAATATGAATTATCTAATATTATTCAATCAATTTAATCGGCATTTAATGGAGTAAATGACAATAAACTTTTGACGTAATGAATCGGTTTTCCAACCTTATCTCAAACTATGTACAGGGCCCGCAGACACTTTAATAGTGCATATCTGCTGACCCTTTACAAATCGCAAATGCGCCCCACTGTAGCCATCTCTGGTCGGGAGCCCCAAAATATCTTTAAAAATCTGTCAGTTTCATAGATTCCCCTATCTTAACAAACGGATTGCAATCTTTGGACCACAGACGTCAGGTGGGAATGCTGTCATTGTTCTACCGGTATCTCAATGGAAAATGTTCTTATGAGCTTGCGTCCGTTCAATCCTGGTGCACAGTTGGGAAGCACGCCAAACGCGCGTCCAACATTTGTATACTTTTTACATTTGTCACATGAGAACGGGTCGCTTCAATGACTCGTTATTGTGTTCAACAGATCGGCTATGGAACGATCTGCTGACATCTGTGTTTCCTCCCTCCTACAACATGGGTCTCTTCAAGACCCAGGTTCACTTCTTACTAGCCTCTAAAAGACCCTCTACACAGCATCCCCAAAGATAACATAGGCTTTAAAGGAAATTATTTCTCTCAGGGCCTTCTGCGTGAAGTGTAAAATGTATGTAATACTTCATAGGAAAAAACCATTATAATATTTTAATTGAATTGAATAAAGAAGAAGAAACAAATTATGAGTTGGGAAAAAATATCTACTGAATTTGAATGTCAGAAGAAGTTGACATAATTTAATGATAGATAAATTTCAGCTATAATTTTCAGATTAGAAGAAAGAAATCATTAAAAAAATAATTGGATCAGGTATTATAGGAATCAGATAAAATAAACAATTAATTAAAGAATAATTATTAGCCTGAAACACTCATCCAAATTGAAAAAACCTTCCGAGAAAAGATAAATGTCGCCGACAGGACTCGGCATCTGACCGGCAATCAGAAGGGTGCAGGTTCGAGTCCTGTCGGCGACATTTATCTTTTCTCGGAAGGTTTTTTCAATTTGGATGAGTGTTTCAGGCTAATAATTATTGTTTATAAAAATAATTGTTACCCTTTGCACTATGCAGAAAAATCTTGTCTTAAAAACTTTAGTTTATCAATTAATAATTAATTAAAGGTTTTATGTTCGTCTACTTTAAAAAAAAACTATGTTTTTTGAAAAAGATAATATAAAACGAAAGGTTAATAAAAATTCCAGGTTTAGGAACGTTCGTAGTAATTTAAGTTGTAAAAGCTGGAACAATCTCTATCGTTCAAATATTAATTTTTCAAAGTGCCATGGCCGCAGCTTGGCAGCACTCAGCGACAACAATGACCGGTTGTTTTTAAAATGGTGTCATCACAAAATAAAGGCGCTCACAAAAACCTTTGGCAAAATGCAGATTACTTAAACACGGTGTCCAGACACAAGGGGGGAGTATGTATCTCAGCCCGGAATAGAGAATAGACCGAGCGCACCAAAACAAAGGATAGCACGTAGACGTAAGATAATTCAATTATAAACTTCTATCACGGCCGCATTAATGGACCCCAGCGGTGTACTCGACGTAGAGATCGCGTACGCTCCTTCAAAACAGATTGCTTCAAATCCGTATTAAAACAACAAGCAAAATTCGCACACAAACCGAAAAACACCAACCGTAATTGAATTTAGAATGTTACGGTTTTTGATACATTTTGAGGATGCGACGCGATCTTTTCATATTTTTCAGAATCACCAGGATAAAGTTTTCCGCATGGGCCAGCAAAGCTCTTGGCCAGTTTTAGAATTCGAATGATGTCATAAAAAAGGAGGGCGATGACACAGAAAATAAAGAAAAACAGAATCCCATTTTGCCGATGATAAAATTGTTATTTTGAACGTTTTTGTTTTTTGCACTCGTATCAAATATTATTCGGCATAACCATAGATAATAGAAACAAGGGAGGCGGTTCAGTATTTGTAGCTTGATTATCAATTTAATTATTATTATTTTTCATCGAATGTAATTCTGTGTTTCAATCATTTTAATTTATGTGGCTGCACTCTTATAATAGATATGCGTTCTTACTTACTGCAGCAAATGCAGCGAAAAATAGGCAATTTATCAAATTTAAGTCATTGCACCTTTCTATGGTTTAAACTGTCAAAATTATTTTTTTCTCTTGAAATTCTTAGTAAACAACAACCTTCATTACCTTTCTGTTAAGATATTCAAGCCTCATTAGACCACTTGTATTATTTACTAACGATGGTGTTGTTATCTAGTTTGAGTAACAATAACCCATCCACGTCAAGATTTTCTTCACAAATTTAATCCATCCGTAACTCCTTGGCAGATCGAGGACTTACTGGTGCGGACATTGTTTCAACGGGTTTGCCCAAATTTTTTACTCTACAAATATAACTTTCCTAAGGGTCTATGTCATCTTTGGGGTTGTTGTGTTGAGGGTGTTTTTAAGAAAAGGAAGTTCTGAGAAGGAAAAGGGTATTAGGGGTAGATATAATTCTGGGGGTAAGTGTGTCCAGGAGTGACGGACGTATTAATCCATCCCTCTAATTGCGGTGCAAGTCGTAGCACATTGGTTCCGCCAGTATGTAAGGGTTGGCAATAAATAGATATGTGAAATGACAGCGACCACTAAATATTGATGTTTAACATAAACAGTGCATCATTTTCACTACCACGCAACTCGATCACATATGTCATCTTTCCTCAACACCTCATTAAAGAATCGCTTCACGTCCAGTCGAAACGTGTGGGTAAACGAGCAATATTTTGAATGTTATATTTAGGGAGTTGTAACTTTTTATATCATGCAGTGACACTTTTTTCAATTATTTCTAAATGAATTTAAAATTTAATTTTTAATTATCCATTATTTTTATTGAGATTCAAAAACTTTTTTTTAATATTTAATCACTGTAGAACATAATATTAACATAACCTAAATGAAACATTAAAATGGAAAAAACGACAGAAAATAAAAATCTTTTTTTTTTCTGTCGTTTTTTCCGTTTTCATGTTTCATTTAGGTTATGTTAATATTATTTTCTACAGTGATTGAATTTAAAATTACTTTGTATTCAAAACTTTATTAATATATACTTATCAACATGTTTCGGAACCCATGCTTTCCTCATCAGGAATATATAGAATAATTTATTTTAATTTATTTGCTTGTACGATATATTTACATTTTTTTTTAAATATCTGTATGGGGTTATTATTAAATTACAATGTGTTCTTAAATACTTGGGGTTATAGTTGACTATCAAACAAAATTTTGATGCACTATTTTAGCTAAACTGTTCATTCATTCACTTGTTTAAATACCTTTACATACTGAAATTTCCAAAAGATTAAAAACATTCTCGGTTCAGGTTCTACGGATTTGTTTAGCAAGAAAATTGACTTATTTGACAAATTAAGGAATTCGGAATTCCAAAATTGAAAGTTTTTTTTCGTATGTAAAATGGTCACAAGATTCTAGAAAAAGATAACTGGAGCAATGCTGAACATACTCAAGCTAGATTTCAGGTGAAGAACAAGGGCTGGTCACTCTCCAGAGACTTCAAAGATTTTTCCTGCAAGACATCGAAACACTGTTTGAAGATAGTTTTGACCGAAATAACGCTTAAATTCTAAGATCTTTGGAAAAGATCATCACGTTCACATGCAGAAAATGAAATTGACAGGAATCCGGTGGCATTAAAATTATTAGATGATATTAATAGTTCACCTCTATCCGGGACCAGCACTCTTATCCACTGAGCTAATGCCACCCTGTTGCTTTTCATCATTTTAACCGTTATCATGCTTCAATTTTATGAACTGTTAAAATCTTTTCTTTTTTTTTTTATTAATCTAAATCAAATTTAATATTGTTACTACTTTAGTTTTTATTTTTGTGACAGCTGTTTCGGCGTTTAAGGCCATTTATGCGATTAATCCACATTGTGACGACTTATTTATATGATTTTTCACTCCCACCACATTCTAATTTGGACGGGTTTTTAAAAATAATGATTTATTATCGGTGAAGCCGATTTAGTTAGAAAACAATTAAAATTCTGAATTCTCTGAGGTTTTCACATTTATAATGTGTTTCCTCGTATTTAACTGATAATGTTTCCTTAATTGATTTATTTAAATGGATTATACTGTTTTGATAAACTGAACATACTTAGAAGTGGTGAATATATAACTTTCCTTACTTTAATAATTAATGTTATATTTGGATCATTTGTTCGCTTATTAATTTTTAATTGTTTAGGTAAAATTAATAGCGTCTTCAATTATTTCCAATATGTTTTTTGGCTGCTATCTCCTACATTGACGGCAAGATTCTACACGAATTTATTTACAATCTAGATTGTGTCTCGGATATACCTATCCCATTTTATTTATATTGGACATCTATTGACTTTTTTTACAAGTCTAGTATTAATAATTATTTTTTATTCGAATAACTTATTGAAGCTTTTGTACCTCATTGTAATATTGTTTTAATAATTGAAGATAATATTAACAAATCTCGAATGGAATACGAAACAGAAAAGATACAGAAAATAAAATGTTAACGGTCGCAACTGAGACTCGAACCCAGGATTTCTCGGTCTATCAAATTAATTTTAAAATTTATGCATATTTTTGATGGTGAATTCTGCGCAAATTGTTTATGAATTAAAACAACAACAACAACGCGAGACATGTTTCGTATTAAAGCCACAAAAAATAATTTACGGGCAACACTGATCAGATTGTACGCGTTGTCCGGACCTGTCCTGGACCGCCTCATTTCATAGGCCTGGCTGCATAAATCGTATTTGAAAAATATATTGGAATAAATTATTCAAACGTTACATTGATGTGTTATTTAACAAAAAAAACATTTATTAATTCACTTTTATATTTTATATACTAATTGCCGACCCGGTTTCGGGACAGTATAATTTTAAAAGATACAAGTTGTGAGCATACAACGAAAAGTGGACAAGTCAAAATGCCTGTCCATTGGCATACTACTACTGAAATCCTTTGCACGGACACAAACTCACAGCTTAGCAAATCAGAATATTTTTTTCGTATATGAAACCAAATATACCTACTTTGTCTTTTAAAATCCTAATTTGAGAAACTATGAGCTTGCATCCGTGCAAAACTCCTTAATCTCAATATGCCCAAAGATTTTTGCTTGCTCATTTTTCGTTGAATATGAATGAACCTATGAATTAATAGCCAGTATTATTTTTTTTTTAAATATGTCTCTCTCGCTATCTCCAGTGTATCGGAGAGTATCGTGCGGCAGTCGCGGAGGAAGCGGGCAGCAAAATTAGTGTTTAATGGGCTCCTTGTCCAGTAAATAATGTATTTGTTGATCCGAGGGTACTCACGATATGTATTTTTTTACGGAATGATTTTTTTTATATTATTAAATCCATAGTTTTGATATTCGAAGCCAACTAGTCGAATATTACCTTTTTTTTTGATTTATTTGTCGTAAAAAAGATAATCCTCACTAAAATGACTCCTACAGCTTTGGTAAGGAATGTTAAATAAAAAAAGTAGGTATGTCTATTTACATAATTTTACTTTGGATATTTACAATTCATCACTTGGGAGGAAAGCGTTAAAATATTTGTTTTTTATGTTACAGGTACTGCCAAGGAACGCGTGAGTTTTAAAACTCTTTTTGAATATTTTTTTTCAATTAATTAAAAATAATGGACAAATAACTTGGCGTCTTGCCTTATTTAGTGACGGTTAATAGAATGCCTGCTTAAGTATTTACATACATATATACCAAACTCGTACAAATTTCATGACACTAGAGCTAACCATTTAAAAGTTTTATTGGGACGCACGAAGATATTTTCCAAAAAGAGTTTTTTATAAATATTTTTGATTAAAAATTTGTCACCAACCCCACCAGTTGTTTCATGGCCAATGTATCCAGGAGGCTTCATCCCAACACAGGGTTGTCCCAAACAAGTGACTGGACGTATACGGTTAGGTACGTAAATCTATTTTGGACCCCTCCAACCAACCAGTCCTCCCCGCCCCCGTCCCACCCCCGGCAGGACACACGTGCTCAAAGCAGCCATATCTCTTTGACTAGGTATTATTTATGCGCGTCGCGATTGCTTATCGCGGGTTGGCTCACTCATTGGCCAAATTAAATTACGTTCCAGATTCGAAATTAAACACACAAGCGGATACACAAAGGGAGGTTTGTGACTTCCTTGCCGGCCAGTTTTCGGCGTTGCGCTATCCATGCAGGCGCTAATTTTGCACTACGTAGTTACTGCAGCGTGTTGTTTATCTTCACCGATTAAATTACTTTTATTCACAACACAGATCGTTATACGTGCAGGTATCTTATGCAGTCGGAGTGGCGTTTATGTGAATTTGGTAGAAAAATCTTCCTTGACATAAAGTTGGTCATTGTTTCACTGTCTCTGTTAGCAAATACCATATACATAGATAATACGCCCAGCTTCTGACATTTTCCATACATTGGCAACATACTTCAATAGCGCTTACAATAATAATATTTTTTTAATCATTGAATATAATATTACCAACTCTTAAAACGAAACATAAAACCGAAAAGAAACAGAAAAAAAAGATAACGGGAGCAACTGGGACTCGAACCAAAGACCTCATGGTCCATCCGGGACCTTGCGCTCTAATCCGCTGAGCTACAGCTACCCCGATCCTTCCTGTCATTTTTTTTTCTAAGAACTGTTGATATCATCTTCAAATAATTCCTATATATTTTTGGATTTTACCGTATCATCATGACAGCAAGATTCTACCCGAGTTTATTTGTAAGCTTTAGATAGTGTCTCGGATATACCTAGTCGATTTTAATTTATATGTGACATCTGTTGACTTTTTCTACAAGTCTAGGATTCTGCTCTAATGAGCTTTAACTCTATTTTGGTTAATATTATCTTTAATTATTAAAAAAATATATTTAATTATGGTTTATAAGCTTCATTGAATAATCACGTTTTTTTTTTTTAAATTATAATTTTGATAAACTGCATCCCTTACTAATACCGAATAAATTCACGTGGGCACTATCATCCTCGGAGAGCCGTTAAACTAATGGGGGCATTTTTAGGCGAGACGTCAACAACAGTCAACGACGGCCTCCATGGTCGAGGGGTAAGGCTCTCGACTACGAATCCGAAGTTCGCGGGTTCAAATCCCGGCGTGCGCAAGTAAATTTTATTTAATTAATTTGTACTGTTTCACAATTAATTCATTTAAAAATAATATATATATTGCGCACGTCCCAGAGTGGAATGAAAAATGGCCATGGTGAAAGACCACCATTCAGTATTGAAACGTTGCTTGAAATGGCTTTTAGCCGTGTTTGGTCACCAGATCTGAATAGCCAGGTATTTCACCACCCTCCTCTGCCCCTTCTTCTTCCCCCTCCCAATACCTTCAGCCTCACAACATTCCCCAATTGGGGATTCCATGGTCTCACTGGCTCCAGCCGGTTGGGAGCAGTTGGGACACTTGTGGTGCGGTATTAATATAAAATAATATATTTTAAAAAAGTTGCTTTATCAGTTCTATATCACGTTCGAAGTGCATTATTTTGAGGTGATTACATGAATCATTAGCCTTTGAGAATTGACACAATGTTAATACTCGTGTTTTTCTTGAACTTTTCACCTCCCTCACATGCAATGTTTCATATCACGTTCCAGACGCTCTGTATAATATAAGTGATATACTGTCAATATAGCTTGTTAGTAAAAAAATATTTAAATACGTAGAATTTTCAATCTGTAATGAATGCGGCGTGCGTAATACACACGCGCTGTGTACCCTTTTTCTTTCCCATTGAGGATCAGTTAAGGCAGATAAGTCGTATTAAAATATGCAAAGGGGAATGATAATAGCATCATCGTCTGGTCCAACCTATTCTAATTCCCATACCGGTGCGGCCCCTCTTTTGTTGAGCACCTAAGGCCAATTGACTCGAATACTTAGTGTACTCATTTGTAATATGAATTTTAATATAATATACAGACCGGTTAGTGACGGAGTTGAAAAATATCTCTGGTTCGCACCCAGGCATCGTGGGTTCAATTCCTCTACTAGCCACGTACCCCATAATTGCACAACCAACATCTTCCGCTTGTAATGATGGTAGTAGGAGTGTTGGGCAAATATTTTCAGTCAAAAAATCCTATCCGATATAAAACATAAATTCATGTGCGTAGAAACCGAATTTTAGTACATTTTTTTCTGTTAATCCTCCATAGCTTATTTAGTAGCGGTTTTCTTCCCCAGTTATTTAATTTCCTTAGTATTCAGTCAAAAACCATGTATATAATGTCATACAATTTTATTTTGCTCTGTTGTTATTTGTACCTACGTGATATTTTATTATTTACACCCTTAGTTTCTAAATTGTTATATTATAATACCTGCTCATGAATATTTTATGTCATAGTTTTAATTTGCATGTATATATTGTATATGTTATAGTAACAGATATACTTTGTAGTATATCTGTTATTTTACAATTATATTAGGTTCGGTTAGTGAGTAGAAAGCGCACTTGAGGTGAACCTTCACAAAACTGCGCTACAGAAATTTACTCTTATTATTATTATTATTGTAATTTCTGTACATAAAAATAACTATAGGTTTTATGAGATGCTTGAATGTGTTCTGGACAGTCACAATACTAACACTAAATCCTAGTCAGTTAACAAATGATTCGTTCCGCATTATAAGGTCTGTTCACATCTACCGGCACCGTCCAGTGCAGACAAGTACAGTGCATACACGGCACAGAGGGGAATATGCGTGAATTTGATTATAGATCATTTAAGGAACTAATTTTGCCGTATCTGTCACTTTACGTTTCCGCACTGCGCTGTGCTTGTAGATGTGAATCAAACTTTAATTTGAAAACGGTGTGAATTACATTCATTAAAAAATCCTGTAATATCTACCAATTTTTAGTTGGGTTTTTTTACCCCTTCCTTTAACATTTTAGTTATTCTGAAAAACAGTATTGGTTTTGGGGAGTATGAGTTAACGCCCATAGGTCATTTAAATAATAACATATCTGCTTTGAGAAAATACTAATTGTCAATATTAATATTATAGTTCATAGATACGTAGGCGTTCTGTATAGCATTTGTTAAAATCCTGGGATATTTTTATATCTCCAGCATGATAAAAAAGTAAAGGTGGTTACCTACCTTTTATAGGTTGGTATAATTATCACTGTCGAAATATTATGAAGTATGAAGATTTGATATGAAGAAGAACGAGACATTCATAAGTCCCTAAATCATGCGGTCTCATTCATACTCAATTGTCCTTTTCAAACACTTGGACATACGTTCACTACAATACCTAAACGAAGGTAGGTATATAACTTTTTTAATTCAATAATATATTTATTTTCTTTCAATCAGACATACTCAATTTACTTCTGAATTAAGGACTTCAAACCTTTTTTTGCAACGCCGAATTTGTGTTTATTTGACAATAAAAAATCATGACCATAATCACTAAACATTTCAGTTCATTATATATCAGCATAATATTAATATTTCAGAATAATTAATTACATGTATGAATGTGGATATTCAAACGACAGAACACATCGTGGAAGAATGTCCCCTTTATAAGTTTCCATATGGCACATCTCTGTTGAACCAAGTGATGCCGTCGACTGGCTGAATAACCTCATCATCCCACTGTGACCTCCACCAACTATACTGGACCATACGAAGAAGAAGAAGAATATTTAATTAGACGGATGAGTCCTTATGATAATTATTAATACCCAGGAACACCTTCCAAAGTCCTTAACTTATGAAACAGTGGCTAATACTTTGCACAATTATTTTTAAATGACTGGACACGCTAATAATGTTATGTAATCATCAATAAGTCAAAATTTGAGCACGACCTGCACATCAGCAAAAATCTAGCTGCGTGCCCGCATGGCAGCAGAGCATTCTGGTCTCTAGCGGGCTCCATAGGTCGCAATTTCTGCAAATTCAGCCTGCCACCTCTTACTAGACCCGACGGTTCACTAGCGAACACCGTCACTGAAAAGGCCAACCTTTTAAGGAAAATGTTCGCGGAAAACTCGGCCCTCGATAATCAAGGTGCCATCCCGCTGTCGGTGCCTCACTGCTGTTTTTATATGAAAAGGCTGAGGATCCGGCATCGGAATGTACTCCACGTTTTGCGGGGGTTCGATGTTAATAAATCTAGTGGGCCTGACGGAATACCTACCCTGGTATTGGAGAGGGTGCTGCAAAAATTGCTTCAATTTTGACAAAGCTCTTTAAAATGTCCCTAAAATGTGGCTCTGTGCCCTCTGGTTGGAAAAAAAGTGGTCATTTATCCTATTCCTACAAAGGTGACCACTCCAAGAGATACAATAACTCCACACAGGATCCCCAAAGACAATATAGGTTTTGAGGAAAATTATTTCCCTCAATACCTGGAAAATATTTCTCCTGAAATATAAGTTAAACCTGTTAAATAAGTACAATAACTTACTATCGATATTCAAATCAAAGTAAATTATAAATTGCCTGTTATAAATTACATCACACACAAGCAAAGGATTCCATTACTTTCCTTTATACAAATTCATTTAGACAAACCCATCGCCGCGGCAGTTTGAGATTAGGATGTTGGTATTTTAAAAGATTTATTAATTAGATTTTGTGTTGACATATTGGGACCAGAACTAAAGACATTGGTGAAACTGAGACATTTTAACAAAAACACACTATAAATCAAGAGTTCGCTTTGTTTAAAAAATTATTTTGTAAAACATTGTAAGAATTGCGTTACGAGCGACAAGAAAAATGCCAACGCAATCATGAATTTTCATTATTTCTCGCAAAAAAATGACAAATGAAGTTTTAAACACCCTGCTCCTCGCCGTATCTGTAGCATGTTGTACAATACAAAAAGCCGACAGAATCAGAAGTCATAAATTAGGGGATGATTCATGGCACGGTGGTCACGGGGTGATTATCAAAAACACCCTCCAATCTCCCCTCCCCTCCCCCCAACAACCCACTCCTCCAACCCTCCCCGGGGCTAATGGAAAGCAAAGGACGCACTCGTTTAAGGCCAGGTTATAAGAAAATATTTTTTTACCAAAAGTAAAGAATTATAAAAATATTTTTTTTACCCAAACATTTTCGTCCAATAGTATATTTTTACATTTAAAATCTTTTTTGCATTCAATTTATTTTTTTAGTAAGATGATTTACGTTTCATAAAAAAAGTTAACTCAAAACCTTAACGGTTTGGGTACGGAATCTGTTAAGTGATCGATCACACAGCTTTTTTTACTTTTGCACCCCAAATATCATATTAGGTTAGAATTACTTTGATAAACTGGTGAAAATAATTATTAAAATATATTCAAAGATTAAATGGTATCTCCCATAACATGTGTTACCCAATATTATGTCATCTGCGTGCAAAACAGTCTTAAAATTTCGCTAAAAAAAGATCGTTTATCTCGTGTGACCTGCCAGGTAAGTATGGTTCTGTATATTATTACCTGTCTATATAATAATATGTATTTATTAACGCGGCAACATGTTCATTGGTCAAATGCATTGTACATGGGTATTTTTGGGTATTTTTTTATATATATATTTTTTATTAGCGACTGTATAAATAAATATTTGAAATATAAAATAAGATAAAAAAATGTTTACAGAATAAAGTTGAAGATACAAAATGTTACATATATTAGTTATTATATTTCGTAAACTATTTGATCTTTTTCTGTTTTTCTTAGTCCTCCTCACTAGGGGATTGTGTTCTGAGGAGGACTAAAGTTGTTTATTTCGATGTATGTCGTGTGGTTTTTAATGTTGTTGCATTGACATTCTTCAGCCAGACTTTTATACTGAACTTGTACTGACTAAACTTTTCTATTTATTTTAGATCTGAAGGGATGTTGTGGAGTTTTGTCGCAAAACATATGTAGTTTCTTTGTCCGAAAGTGGTTTTATAACAGTGAATGTATTTATATGTCACTTTGGTTAGATGAATATGTGGTTTAGTGGGGGGTTCCGAATTTCAGAAAAAATAAAGGTGATCATTTTTGGCGTATATTTGTAGTACATTTGATCAAATTTTTTTAAGATTTCTGTCGATGGCGTTCTTATGGGTAATTTAAGAATGGTTTTTTTAATTCATTTTTTAATTGTATAAAGATTGCACAAGTACTTAGATGTCGCAGATCTCCATCCTATAATTACATATTCAATTCGAGAGTGTCATAACGCATAGTAGACATTTTTCATATCCCTTTTGTTTACATTTCTAAGTTTTTTGAAATAATGTGTGAGACTTGTGAGCGTTTCTGTAATACCTTTAATGTGTAGGTCCTATTTACGATTTTCATCAATTACTGCTCCGGGATATTTTATGCTTTGTGATTTTATTATAATAAGGAGTGACATCGAATATTATTCCTTTGACAATCGCGTAATTTCAGGTCTAGTGATTTTTCTGGAATTTACCATAGAGTTCATTGAAAACATTAAATATTTAAAAAAATATATTTTAGTTTTGGTAAGCGAGTTTGTTTTTCAGTCAATTTTGAAGTTTATTAAGCCTTTGTTCAACCACATAAAATGTATCCGCCCTGTTTTCTTCTTGAAATAATAAAACGGGATCATCAGCAAAACTGGTGGTTAATGTGAAGGTTAGTAATATCATTTACATAGATCTGGTAATAAATAGAATCGTCTCGGATATCCGTCCTTATGGGACGCCATAGTTTAATGGCAATGGTTTACTCTTTCATTTTCCAATCTGTACTTGTTGTTCTCACCCTGTTATGTATGTCGTCAATAGGTTCATTTGTTGTTTTGGCCATTCCCATTTTTTTAAGCTTAGATAACAGTATTTATGGTCTATTGGATCAAAAGCTTTTTGGAGATATATGCATAAGGCCAAACATTTTTTTCCGTCATCTATATTTTGTATGGCTATGCTTGTAAACTTATCTATGGCAATAGTCGTACTTACGTTTTCCCTAAAACCGTATTACGATGATGATGATATTTTATTTTGTTCCAGAAATTGAACAATTCCTCGTGACAGTTTCCAAGATTTTTTATAATGGGTTTAAAAGACTTATTCATATTTATAGATGAGTTAACTGTGGATTTTTTAAGACAAGGGGAAAGACACTTTAATAATACCATCTATTTCTAATTTATTTATGCCTAGTTATTTTCTTAAATTTATTTAAATTCATTTTTTTATATTTCATAATTTATTTTTTCAACATTTTTTTTTTTTACATCTTTATTTAAATAATTACCTAATTTCATTACTTATTAATAATTTTTCTTTATGTTTATAATTTGTCTATTTTTACATTATTATTTTCAATGTTTATCATTTATCTATACTTGTTATTATTGTTAGTATACTGTGTATTCTGATAAGGAAAGCTTCGCTTTAGAAATATGTTCAAATTTGTATATTAAGAACAGCGCTGTAAACAAAGTGGTTCTTAGTAATTTATTATTTTTATTGTTATATATATATATATTTGTACAACACCTTAAAGGTTATTTTTTTATAAAAATAGCGCTGTACAAATCACCCAAATATGTGCCTGCCACTCGTGCTGTACTGCACGGTGCCGGTAGATGTCAATAGACCTTAATACATTTTCTATGATGATTTAAGATGTGCCATTATTGATTTGCCCCCAAAACGATATATTCGTTTGAGTTAGTATAGAGGGCGTTTATGACGTCACACAGGACAAAATTGGTAGGGGCAGTCCCGGGTCCGATGACAGCTGTCTTCGCATTCAGTAACGTTGCCGACCTCATAGCCAATTATAAAATGATTAGAAATCTGCGATTTTAGATCGTTTTTTAAATCAGTATTTGTTATTTATGAAAACATTAGTTTTTACCAATTTTAGTGCGACGATCAGATCCAGAAAAGACAGCTATATATATATTCCACACATTGTTTCAGTAAAACACAGGTGTGAAAACACCCCATTTTATAATAGTCGATGTATGTTGGTTGAGCTGAATTGCTCAGTTCACAGATATTTCTTTGTAGGATATTCTACAATATTGCCGCCTCGAATGTCGCGGGTTCAAATCCCGACGTTCGAAAGCATATTTCAATTCATTAATTTGTATTTTTTTCACAATTAATTCAATTAAAAAAATGCATAGCATATTTGCAGTACGTCCCAGAGTAGTGGATACTTTCAGTATCGTCCTGGTGAAAGGCCTGAATTCGGAATCGAAACGTTGCTTGAAATGGCTACAGCCGTGTTTGGTGACGTGATCTGAATAGCCAAGTACTTCCCCACCTTCCTCTTTCCCATCTCATTCCCATTCCCATTCTCACTTTCACCCCCACAACCTACCCCAATTGGGGATGCCAAGGTACTGCTGGCTGCAGACGGTAGGGAGCAGCTACTCTTGTGTGGTACTCACATAAGAATAAAGTTATGTCGGTTATTTGGGCAGTCTAGATTTATTAAGTCATGTAGATCAGTTGATTAAACATAGAGAAAAGGGAAAAATGTATTTATCTTTGGTACAACTTTTCATTGTAGACTCTGAAATTCATTTTTTTTTACACTTACGACTACGTGAATAGGTCTGATAATTCCATAGATTAAATACTATTAAACTTTAGACGTAGAAAATCATATTCTTATTCAGTGAAGTCTAACTTTCTAGTTTACTTCGCAGGTACCTAAAAATGATTAATTAAATTTTATGATTATAATAGAATTTTGATTTCTAAAAATTTTTTTTTTACTGAATTGTAAACAAATAAATAATAAAATCCCTGAACAAATCACGGTTTAATTGAAATCCAAAACCGCTTTGTTTGAAACGGGCCACGATCCAAACTAAAAAAACACAAAAATTATTATTTTATTCCCAATCAAATCGCACCTAGATTGGCTAAAAGGACTGTGGATGATTCGATTAAAAAACAATCGGCTTTCATCTCATACACTCGCTTTTATATTAATAACGAAAGCAAATTTTTGCAAAGGCGTTTCGCCTGCGGCAGCCATGCATGGCCAAATACCAAAGATCAAACAGTCGAAATGTTTGATATTCGATTAAAAACCGTCGCCAGCAAACCGTTAATAATGCCTCGGGATAATTCGATGATAAAGTGGTTGAAACAAAAGCATTCGGGGTGTGCACCCTCTCCCCACGGCTTTTCCAAGCTCAGACTCCCGGTCAATAATCCGAAGTACGTAACAATAATCAGCCGATCGCAAATCAGTGTCGCTAATCGCCAACACGTGATTATTGGAATATCGGCCGAGAGATGGCGGGTTAATCGCTTTTCATATTAAAAGAAGGAAACTCTTAAAGGTACATACATAATAAGATACTCCAGTGGAAAAATATAATGTATTCGTAAAAAGCATTTACTTTGCGCCTTGCCAAAATTATAATAAAAACAGATAAATTTGTTTTAATTTACATCAATTTAATATGATGATCGACCGGTTTCCTTCCTTTCAAGTCTTAATATAGACCTGACGAAGGGAGGGAACCCCCGAAACCGGTTTATCATAATATTAAAGTGAATTGGTTTAAATCTAATTTATGTGTTCATATTATTAAAAATATTAATTTGTTACAGGAGGCCCTGAGGGAAATAATTTCCTTCATGGCCTATATCATTTTTGGGGATGCTGTATGGTGGATCTTTTAAGGCATAGGAAAGAATGGAATGTTGTAGGAGGGAGGAAACATAGAAGTCGGAGATTTTAATTAATTTAACTATAAAAATGAACTTTTAAAAACATATGAAAAAATTGGTATTTAAGTTATTAATTTATTATAACGGAAAAGTTGTGTTCCAACGTGAATTGGTCGTTTTTAATTTAATTTAAAGTCCACCATAATGCTTATTTTTATTTATTTTTTTATTTTACATTTCATTATATTTTTAAAACAAACAGGAAAAACTTTTTTTTTAAATAACCGTTAGCCTCCAAATAATTGTTAAAGGTGCCTTTAAAATCGCGAAAAATCAATTCCTTTAATGGCCTATATTTCATAATGTAAAACAAAAATAAATTCATTACTTCTAATCCGTACTAGATATTTACTATACTTTTTGATAGGTACCAGTGACATGCATTACTCTATGACCAAAGTTAGGCTGTTTATTCTGGTATGAATTGTACATTAAATATTCAAAAATAACAATTTTATTATCATCTTTCGCTGAGTGTTGTGACCAGCTAAATCTGAAGCGTAAAAGATTCAGAAAAAAAAATCTTTTATGAGAAATTTATTAACGATTTTTAAACAAATGTATGGTTCGCTTTTATTAGGGTACGCACAGCTTTTCAGCCTTTATGAACTGCATGCTACTGGTAGGTACAATGTGCAATGAATGGTATATAAATATTTCATTAACTGTCCCTGCTTATCTGTAACTAAATAATTCATAAACTTTATTGTGTACACCACAGATCTATTTATTTATATTAGTTTTTTACAGATTTTCACACTTACGTGAAAACAATTCAGTTACACAAATTATATGAAATTACAAATAATCAGACAAAAGATACACAAAATGTAAATTGACAAAAACTCGCTCAATGATAAATAACACAATAGAAAGAAGGGACACAGAGTTACATTTTTTTTAAATAATAGAAGGAGATTTTTTCTGAAACTATTCAAATTATCGACAAAAATGTCTGCATCAGCACACTCATCTTTTTATATAGTCGACACATTGGAGACAGAGGACTAAAGCGGGAAATATTTTTTCTAAATGTATTCAGGTGAAATGTGCTATGACGTCTTAAACAGTAGGAATTAAGTACATTTATTCTAATACTGCTAAGACATAATGTACTATCGAGATGACCATGATTTTTTTTGGATAAACATATTAAATCAATCAATTGCCTTCTTTTTTAAGTGAATTAATGTCGAAATATTTAAGACGAACGTTATACGATCTAAGGTGGTCACGTAAACCACATTTAAAAGATTACATTCTTACCTTTTTTTTAACAGATTCGACAATGTTTTCATATTTGTAATAATGAGGATTTCATATAGAACTTCCATTTTCCAATTTACTTCTAATTAAGGCGCTGTAAAGGTTTAGTATTGATTGAGGGTCCTTGAATGGTTCAAGTATTCTGTGAATAAGATTAATATTTTGAATGATTTACACTTAATGTCGTTACTGTGTACGTCGAATATGACTTTAGAATCGAGTGATTCCTAGATCTCTTATATTATTTTATTTTATTTTTTACTTTTTACTTTTTATTAATTACGTAGGAAAAGTTCTTTATCTATTTCTAGTAAAGTTTAAAGTATAACATATCTCAATATTTAAGTGCATATTATTTATAATACGTACACCACTTATTGAGTGTAATAAGACCATTTTCAAGCAGTTGATAATCAGAAATTAACTTAATTTTAAGACAAATTGTGCGATCATCACAATTTAATTTTGATCAAAGGTTATTTATGAATATTAAAAAAGCGGAAGGCCAAGATTTGATCCCTGTGGCATACCAGACGTTACAACTATAGGGGAATATTTGTATCCATTAATAAGTACTATTTATGTTCTGTTATACATATATAATTTCATCTAGCGGATGAGTCTCGAGATATTCCTGATCAAGCTAATTTAGTAAGATGGAGTGATTAACTTATCGAAGGCTTTTTTGGAAATCACTATAAATTGATATAAATATACTTTTTTATATTTCAGAGATTCAAAAACCTTAGCAAAACGTGTTGAAAATATATTTGTTGGAGATATTTATTTACACGTCGATTGTACTCGTATATGTAAATATTTTGCATGGGTTTTAAGAAAAAAAAAATTATGGTTTTTTTTAATTTTTACAAAAGAAAAAAAGACAATGCAAAAAGTCCCTATAAACAACTATTTTGTAGTTTGTCGAACGGGAACGTGTTATTTAAAACAAGCTCCCGTTAGTGTAAAGACAAGTTTAGAAGTTCTAATTCCAAAGTAAAATGAGAGTGGTAAAAAAAATCGCTTGCTGAATCAATATTGTCAAATAATAACAAAATTAAAATTACCCATTGGGGGTTAACATTTCATATCAATGGCTTTATTATTATCGTGTTTCCGCTCACAACGATAATATAACAATCGTTGGCTCGCATCCAAGCCTTCTTGCTGTGTTCCAGTCCTCCCCCACAACAAGGAGATGGTAGCACCAAACCACCCCACCCTGGATATGACAGATATTGCCATTGTCACCCCAAATATAAACACCCCTCCATAACGGTAGATGTACAAGGAAAACAGAAGGACTTATATTATTCTTGGTGCATTTAAGAACACCTCAGAAAAATCGTTGTCACTTTTACAGAGCTCCGTTTTCGTTATGGTTTTATTCGTCATAAACGATTAGTTGACTATTTTTCTGAATGTGCGGAAGTTCTATGATAATTAAAGGCTATTTTATAGCGTAAAGCAAGATTGTACCATATATTATCATATGAGGGGCACAACAGTTTTAAAGTGAGCCAAGTCCATCAAAGTTTATTTTGAGAAAATGTGACCTTAACATATTTTTTCTTCGCCAAATTCTCAGACCACGACCCATATAATACCACCTCGGTACACAGAGATATCTGCAAAAAAAAATTTACATTTCGTATAAAAATAATTCGTAAAAAAATTCTCAAATTTTGTCCAACAAATATAAAACACTAGGTTTTTTTCTTTAATATTTGTTAGACACATTTTTAATTGCATTATGAATATTATGTAATGCAATTAAGGTAAGAAGTGTAAGAACTTTTTTTATATCATCAAAACATTACATTTTTAGTACAACTTATGAACAAAACAATGTTATTTGTTAAATTAATAAAAAATGCTTTGTTTCCACCATTGTTTAGCACAAAGAATTTATGTGTATACAAAGTGTTTCTTATGAAATTTATTAATAATGGCACCACAAAGTAATTTTACCTTTACTGAAGAAACATTATTTTTGGTTTTTCAGCAGAAACCTAACCATAATTGCCATTGACATTTGTAAAATTACTCCTACGAAAAAAAATAATGCCATTCACATTAAACGTTTAAAAATCATTTACTAATTATATAATCGTTACATCTCTTTACTGAATATCAAATTAGAATGTGTGTTTTTATGATTTTTAACCAAAACACGTTCAAATAACATAATTTTATAGTTGAAAACGTCATTCGAAATTAACAATACTGTGAATTTTGTATATAGTATGAAAGTTTTATAAGAAAATTAACACAAACGAAGAAAAAATATCCTAAATGAGTAGTTAATTTATATATATTTTTTTTTAATAATAACAGAGTTTTTATTTTTTTTTAATAATAATTACTGGACATTTTGAGTAAATTGAAGCACATAATGCTATATTTATCGAACAACCCACTTTACCGAGTACGTTTAACTAAGTAAGCAGTCATCTAAATAAGGTAGATATTAGGTAAAATCATATAATATGGGTAGATGATTATACAAATAAAAGTCAAAGTAAGCAGTGGTCGAAATAAGGTGGAATTCATACCAAAATTGACTTACATGTTGTGAAAAAAAATAGAATAATAATAATAAAAAAGAGCCATAAAATAATATAAAGTTAAGATTCCTTGTTGCCGATCCTTAAGTCGTGGGTTCGAATCCCGGCGTGCCCAAATAATAGTATATGTTATTTCATGGTGTGTTCAAGAATGATAGATACAATCAGTATTACACTGATTGAAGACCGCCATTCAGTATAGAAACGTTGCTTGAAGTGGCTTTATCCGTATTTATTGACCAGGTCTGAATACCCAAGTTCTTCCCCGATCTTCTACCCCCCTATCTCCCTCCCCTCTTTACGATCTTTAGCCTAACCAATTACTCAATTTGGGAATGCCATAGTGCCTTTGGGCAGTTGCGATTAGAGTGCGGTATTCATAAAAAAATATGAGTTAGAATATACTGATTTGAATACGTTTACTAAAATCTAATTGACAAAACAATAATCTTATCTAGAAAACTGAGTTTTAAAATAATAATTAATCGTTTTTAAAATTCTTTTCAAATGGGGTAGAAAAAATACCTAGGTACGTTAAATGTTGTTTCGCTCCCAGCGCCTTTACAACCTTTATAAATGTTACGTCAATAATGGAAAAGGGTACAAGTGATAAATCACTCTGAACACTGTTTGAACTATCATTATGAAGTCTTGTTTTGACATTTTACACACCATCTTAAAATTGGTAAGCCAATCACATTCAAAGATGAATAAAATTATTAATATTGAGATGTTGTCCTTTGAGTTTAAATTATTATTATTTTTTTTTTTTTATATATTTATTTCTTGCTAAAGCAATCCCGATGAGTTTCAAAACTCATTTTAGGACGGGAGGAATTTACAATACATAAGTAGAAGATAGTACATACAATTTTACATTGACAGCAAAATATCAAAAATACAAGTTTCACATACAAACAGAAATAATTTTATAAAGCCAAGTTAAATAGAACAACACACAAGAGAAAACATATAAGGGAACAACAAAATATACAAATATGGATTTACTGATTTTCATTTTTAAATATCCTTAAAAAGTATTTCTTTATACCATCATTTTGGGATTTTTTATTTTTCTGGATGGTTTTGTACATATCTGGAAGCGAATTATAAAGTGTGTAGGCAATGTAGTTTAAAGATTTTATTCCATATTTTGTAGTGTGTGTTTGAGGAATGCGGATTTTATTGTTATTTCGAGTATTGTGGTTGTGGATGTCTTGATTGAAAAGTGGCTTGACGTTAGTGTGAGTTGATTGTTGAGTAATTTGTAGGATGGTGCTGGTGATTTCATACTTAGGAAGGATCGTGATTGGAAGGATACCGGAAACTGAGTAGATGTCCCTGACATGAGTGTCCCATGGAAGTCCAAAAACATTTCTGAGGGCTCGGTTTTGAACCACCTGCAGATCAGCAATCAATTTCTTCGAGGCAAAGCCCCAGATACAGCAGAGATAGGAAATGTGTGAATGTACCATGGCGTAATATACTGCAGTTAGTAACGGAATGGGTAGTAATCCTTGAAGTCTATATAGCACACCAGTTATGGGGGTAATTTTCTCCTTTACATGATTTATGTGGAGATCCCACGAGAGTTGAGAATCTACTATAAGGCCCAAATATTTTGTTGTCGTTTTCTTTTCGAGGCAGTTGTCACCAATTTTGATATCGAGGCTGGAATTTTTCTTGTTGCCGAATAGTAAATAATGCGTTTTTTTTACGTTAAGGGTCAGTTTATTTATTCTCAACCAGGTTGTGAGATGGGAAACATCGGCATTCATTTCCATTTCAAGTTCCGCTAGGTTTTTTTTGTTATAAAAATTACAGTATCGTCCGCATAAAGTTGAAGAGTTCCTTTAATGCCCCACTTTGTTATGTCATTAACATATATTAGAAATAGCAACGGTCCAAGAATTGATCCCTGTGGCACTCCACATGTTATTTCACCCAATTCACTCATTTCTCCACCCAGTTCTACTGCCGAAAAGCGATTTGATAGGTAAGATCTGAAAAGTTCCAGAGGAGTACCAACAATACCCAAATGTTTCAGTTTTTCGATCAATACGTTATGGTCCACCGTGTCAAACGCCTTCTTTAGATCAATAAATATTGCCGCTGTAAAATCTCCATGGTCAATATGTTTCTGCAGATTTGATATGAAATCGAAAGCTGCACATTTAGTGTTAGATCGTCGTCTGAAACCGTATTGTTTTGAGGTGAGAATTTTGTTTTGTTCGAGATATTTCAATAGTCTTTCTTTGATGACACATTCAAAAAATTTTGGAGATAGCTGGAAGTATAGAGATTGGACGATAATTTTGGACATTTTTTTTACATTCGTCTTTATGTATAGGAATAATTTTTGCAACTTTTAGTTTGTCTGGAAAGATACCTTTTGACAGAGAGAGATTTATTAAGAATACGAGGTCATCCACCAGTTCCTCCTTGCAGTTTTTGAGAAGGAGAGAGGTTATACCATCGGAACCAGCTGCCGCTTTAGATTTGAGGTTGGATATGATCCGTAAGATTTCTGTTTTATTTGTCCTGATCAAGTTAAAAGATTGTTTTGCTTGAGGTGCCGTGTAGATGGTATTTAAATCAGTTTTTGAAGTTTTTATGACTGATGCTAGACTCTCCCCAACTGAGAGAAAATATGTGTTGAATGCGGTTGCAATCTCCTTTGGTTCTTTTACTTCTTCGTCATTTATGACTAGCAATTTACAAGCTATTGTTGGGTTTCGGGAGCTATTTGATATAATGGAGTTAATTGTTTTCCATGTTCGTTGTGGCTTATTCATGTTTTCATTAAGCAAATTCGTATAATACTTAGTTTTAATATATCTTCTATATTTGGTGACAGTATTACGAGCTTTATTTTTTTCTGTTGTCAAAGGAATACTTCCTTGATTTCGTTTCCAAAGTTTAAATATGCTATTTCGTTTTTTAATCAGCCTATCAAGTTCTGCATCAAACCATGGAGTATTGTTAGGTCTTTTGTCTCCTATATTAGTTTTTAGTTTTGTTTTACACGAATTCATAACATTTTGGAGATAGTCAGCGAAGTTATTATAATTTTTGTTTACATCGTCAGACGAATGGGTAAATTTACAAGTTTTAAGTGTGTTATTTAATTTTTGATAATTTATTTTGTAAGCATTTGATAGGTTTCTTGCGGATCTGTTATTGGGGAGGTTTTTTAGGGAATTTTCATCATCCAATATAAGTATATTATGGTCACTAAGAGGATCATCAATATTTGAGATTTTTCCGGAACCATTTGTCCTATTTGTAATAATGTGGTGTATTAGCGAGCTGGTGTTGTTAGTTACTCTTGTGGGAAAAGAGAAAATTATACAACGCCAATGTACAGATTGAAAATTGTTTTGATTTCTTTTCAAATAATTTTTATTTTTTAGAAATAATTCCAAAGCATGGCAGAAAACAACTGTTCTAGGTGTACTTTCCAATCGTTGTTAACCGACTAATTACATAGATATCATATTGCGTAGTTAAAAGTGCATTTCTGACCTTGGTAAGTAATTGATCTGTAGTAATTTAATGTTTCAATTTTTTAAACCTACGTGAAAAAAATTGTATCGGACAACACAGACGTATTACCTAAAATGGTATCATAGAAATAATTAAGGAATTTATGTTTATTTGTTCTCATATAGCTTTTACAGTGTTGAATTATTCGTCCAACGTTACTGTGGTGACATAATTATTAATTTTCTAGGATCTAACGCATTTAAAATAAATATTCTTTGTTTCTTTAGTACTACATGAATTTCTGTATGGATTAGAATAGTTGCTGATACAAGTGCAAAATCTTTTTAAATTTGGCCCATGAAATAGGGAAGCAACTGGCCCAGTGACGACTTTTGTGATTCTGTGTTTCATTTATAAAATCCTTAACCAAGAAAACCGACGATTTTATAGTCGATGTTATTGACGTGGGCGTCCAGTACAAGGGTGTTTGAACATTCTTTGGCACTACTAGTAAAGGCGTGCTATAATAATATAGTTGGGTGAAGGGTATTATTTTCCAAAGAAAATTAAATGTACGCCGGCATTGTGGATGCAGGTGAGTGCTCTGGAGTACGGGCCAGAAGTTATACGGCGGTGTGTGTTTCTGACACCGCGCGGTGAAATATGTCTCTGAATTAGGAATTGCTGGGAATCGAAGGGGTATTCCGTGAGCGTGAAATCAGCCAAATAATAGATAAACTCAACAGAGTAAAATTTATTATCTGAAATTGGTAGCTACTTTAAGCACTGAAACCTAGAAGTAAAGCATTCTGATGTTGCTTTGACCTTCAAAGCAACATCAGAATATTTATCATACCAGCCATCTATAAATTAACTCTCTCTCTGTCCAAGAAAGAATGTCTGTATTTGATCAGGTTTATCCGATTTCGTCAAAAGTACGGAAAAACTGAGTTGTTTCATGTGAGTACCACACAAGAGTCCCAACTGCTCCCAACCGTCTGGAGTCAGTGAGATCATGGCATCCCCAATTGGGGTATGTGAGGCCGAAGGTAGTGAGGAAGGGAAGGATATGGAAGAGATAAGAGAAAGGTGGGGAAATAAATGGCTATAATGATCTGGCCACCAAACACGGCTTTAAGCCATTTCAAGCAACGGTTCGAATCTAAATGGTGGCCTTTCACCAGGGCGATACTGAAAGCATCTAATGAATAAAATGTGAAAAACACACAAATTGATAAAATAAAATTTACTTGCGTTGGACGGAAATTGAACCCGCGACCTCCGGATTCGTAGCCGAGGATCGTAACCACCCAACTACCAAGAACGTTACTTCGGACATACAGAAATGACCACAACACACTTCGGATTATCTCTATTAGTCGAACATTTTATTCTAAAAATAACAAATATTCCCGGATTAAAAATAAATCGACAATTTTTGAAAGACTTCTACTACCATGAAGCTGTATTTAGTTTTGATAATTTAATTGCATCTTTTTATATGGTCTATAAATAATATGTAATGATAGCCTGTCCAAAAAGAGAAAATAAATTAAAAAAAAAAAAAAAACGTCATACAATAGATGTAATATAAGAATAATATAAGAATAGGAAGTAATATTTGTACAGCGCCCTTGGGGTGATTTTTCACAAAAACGGCGCTATAAAAATCATCAGCAAATTATTAGTATTATTATTATCATATTATGCGTAAAATTGCTTGTGTCACGATGGACGACTTATAGTCAATGAACCCACGACGCCTGGGTGTAATCCAACGTATTTGTCAACTCAGCCACTAACTGGTCTACTGTCAATATGCAAAAGTCATTTATGTACGGAGTTATGAAGATCTTTGGCTAAATGCCAGAGAAAATCAAATTAATAGGCAAGGTGTAAATTGAGCCACGAGGCCTATTCTGGTTCCTTTTAATGAATATTCCTTCTCCCTTTCGGAGGGGTTTTTCTTTATTAGGCTTAAATACTTTTTGCTTGACTGCAGTTCGGGTTTACCCGGATGACAGTCAAAGAGCATATTTATGTTATTTAAAAATATAGTAAAATATTATCGTAATGCATTAAAATATAATGTAATTTTGTTAAAAAAATTGGCTCAAAACCTTCCCTCACTTGAAGACATTTCATCAATTTGTGTTTTCAAATAATCTCTTAACAATATGTTTAGGATTATTTTACCATGCCTCTTCGGAATTCCGCAGAAAAGCAAAAAGTCTTTAATTCTAAGTAAAAGGAATTTTCATTAAAAAGAACTAGAACAGACCTCCAGATCTCTTTGTGATACTCAAACAATAATGTAATCTATACTAAATCAAAGGACTGTAATTAGGAATGTTTTCTACGACTGTCACACAAAATAATCGTATAAATAAATAAGGTGAGAAATTTGATCTTGCCAGAACTGGTAAAAAAATTGCTTTGTAAATTTAGAGAATTTTTTTAAAATATTAAATTTCTAATAATTTTATAAGTTGTAAGTAATTCATACTGCGGCAACCAAAGAAACATTTCACCCCGCGACAAACAAGTGGAAATAACGTGCAATTCATTTAGGCCAAAAGGTTTTCCTCGTTAACGCCGAGAACTTTGGATATTTATGCCAACAATCTTCCCAAGCATCAACAAGTAGGGCGTCTGCCCCTCGAGTGCTAAAAACATTGAGCAAGCCTGGAGTAGTACCTACGCTAATTCAGTATCTCTGTAATTCAAAAAAAAAACAATTTCATTTACATTTACAAAACCATCAAGAATTAGCAATTTTTATTGACTCTCTGACATCAGAATCTTATCTTTGAAATTCTGATTTATCTTGATTAGGTACTCCGAACTTCTGTGTTATCGCTCAGCACGACGTTAACATAAGGTTTTCTGTTTTTACTCTAGCAAATACTCTAAATAACAATACCTCCAGCTCCTTAGCTTGAATGGCAACATGCCAACTAGCGCCTCTAGCGGCCCGCGTTGGCGAATTTGGGTTTTTCCATGCATTTTAATAGACTTTCTGTGAAAATTCTTAATAAATTAAAAATCGAAAATTAAAAAAAAGAAATTTTAGGTAACATACATATGTAGGTATATGATTTTACTCCTTTTGTGCTCATAGACGAAAAAAAAAATTAAAGTGGCTATTAGTTTTGTACTAACAGTTATAAGCCACGCAGCTCGCCAGTCGCGCTTGGTCTGATGGATTAGAAAGAAAAAGAAAGTAATGATTCGCATTATTCGAGAGCATTGATTTTTTTTTCATACATAGAGGATCGAAGGAAAAAATCACATTCTGAATCGAACTAAAAATGGGTAAACATAAAGAATACTAATAATCAAATAATGATTTTCCTTTTGAAACTGAACGGGAGGTTTATAATTTTCAGTAAGTTATTCCAATAAATTGTAACGAATCTTTTAAAATTTCAAATGTTTACACTTATTTTGGCTCTACATATCCCAATTCTTATTATTTTATTTATGTATGCCTGAGATAAATACAAATATTTAAATTTCCATATTAAAGAATATATAAATAAAAATATAATAATAAAAATTATACGTACAATGTACGGAAATTTTCAGGAGGTAATGTCATTTAAAGTAGATTGATTATAGTGAGGTTTCGTTCGATGAACATTGCTTTGCTTACCGGGAGGAATAGTTCAAATTTGAAAACATGATATATCTACTTAATCATGATGAGGTTGAGCGTATGTTGTGGACGACTTTAATTTTTATTTAATCAATATCTGTGATTTAATTGACATAAAATAATGTATTGTGAAGTAGGTATATTTGTAGAACGTTCCAGAGTGGTAGAAACTCTCAGTATCGCCCTGATGAAAGACCGCAATTCAGAATCGAAACGTTGCTTAAAACGACTTTAGTCGTGTTTGGTGAGTAGATCCGAATAGCCAAGTACTTCCCCGCCTTCCTCTCTCCCATCTCCTTCTCCTACCCACTTCCTTCAGCCGCACAACACACCGCAATTGAGGATTTTTTCGAGGGAATGTTTTAAGTTAATAATCACTCGGGGTTGATATTTTATACTTTTAGACATGAATGATCATGCAAAAGTGTTGCTATTATAGAAGAAAAATAATTACATACCAAAAAGTTGCAACAGTAAATTAATGGGTACGTAGTTATTTTGCTTACAACTTTATTTTTATTTTCTAGTATTGCAGGTAGATATTTTGCTTTGTGATAAACTGAATTTGCCATTTCAAAGCCTGCGATATGGAGAATAAAAAAACAAAAATAAAACCTTTTTACATAATTTTTTTCTTTGTGAAATAACTCCTCTTTTGGGGACCGCATAGTCCCACTAGCCTCGTGGAAATGGGAGTTTTGCTAGGAGAGCATTTCTGGTAGTAGTCACATGAATAGGCGTACCTATCGATTTGCATTCATTTTAAATTTATTTTTAAAAAAAAAATTTTCATCGAGCGCATCAATTTAATATAATGTAATATAATATTTTATGAATGAAATCTAAATTTAATATAAATGAAATCCTCAGCACGGGAAATCCCACTAAGGATATTATTATTTGTGATTTTGTTGTATAACAAAAAAAAATTATAAAACGTTATTATTATTATGATCAAACACATGGGGTGTTTTCCCATTCTTTGAGCAAAAGTATCAAATTCATATAATTAAATCTAATATTATGTGAAATTAATACGAAATGTTTTTTCTTCAAATCATATTAAATAACTTTGTGGGGTTATATTTATTAAATTAATAATAATAATAATACTTGGATGATTTATATAGCGCCTTTTTTTCTGAAAAATCACCTCAAGGGCGCTGAAATAATAACTTTGTAGTAAATTGTTTATCCTGAAGAGGGGAGCTTTGCTCCTGAAGCATGTAGATATTTAAATATTAAATACAGTAGTTTTAAGCAAAGTAATTAATATTAATTTAAGAAATGTTTTGTTTAATCCACTATTAAACATAGAGAGTGTTAAGTAACGTACTTGACTTACTATGACCAGTAATTCCTGACTATATTTGGAGTAAAAATTATATTGAAATTTTGGCCTTCACCGGAGACTAAAATTTAATTTACATTTTTACTCTAAATATGGACAACTGTTGTCCAAAGAAGCGAAGCTAGCAGTCCACAATGGAGTGCTGATACCAACCCTGATGTATGGAAGTGAGGCATGGAACTGGCAGAGGAAGGATGAAAGTACACTGAATGCTGTAGAAATAAGATCTCTGAGACGAATGTGTGGTAAAACCATTTATGATAGTGTGAAAAATGTTGAAATTCGTAAAGAATGCAAGGCTGATGTAAGCGTAGTGAGCAAGATCAAGAAAGGAACGCTAAGATGGTTTGGCCATGTAGAGCGAATGAACGAAGAGAGTGTAAGGAGAATATATGACGCGAATGCGAATGGAAGGAGAAGCCGGGGACGTCCGAGGAAGACATGGCACGATCAAGTGAATCAAATACTTGTGTCGGGCCATTTCAGAAGTCGGAATAATGGAATCAGTTAGTTAGTTGGTTACTCGATTACTAAATGTGTTCAATCCTATAATAAAAAAACTTTTTTATTTATTTATCGTATCATCGTCATTTTTCCTCAGCTAGTCGGGCAATTAGGTGTGGTTTTTAAACAAGCATCTTACATTATATTCGCTAATTCTAAGTACTTTCTTTCTAACACTGCAATGAAAAGAAAAACTACGTGACTTTTTTTTTATATGAATACCGCACAAGAGTCCCAACTGCTTCTAACCGTCTGGAGCCAGTGAGACTATGGCATTCCCAATTGGGGAATGTTGTGAGGATAAAGGTATTGGGGAGGGGAAGGAGAAGGGGAAAAGGAAGATGAAGGTGGGGAAATACCTGGCTATTCAGATCTGGTAACCAAACACAGCTAAAAGCCATTTCAAGCAACGTTTCAATTCTGAATGGTGGTCTTTCACCAGGGCGATACTGAGAATATCTTCCACTCTGAATACCTCTGACTAAACTCTGACTACCCTTACGACTTCCAAAAGATATGGTTCTTGTTTATTGACATTTATAAATGAGTGTTTAACAAGGTGCCATATGCGCGCGGTTTACCCTCGGGCTGAAACCAGAGAAATTGAAATAGCTAAGTTTGTCCTCATGGCTTCGAAAATGATCCCGAAAACATTCATAATGGTAATAGGTCCAAATTAATCTTTATTGGTTTCTGCCTTTATTCTTCTTCTAACAAAATCAATATTCTGAATGTAGAGAAGATCACAATAAACATGTTCAAAATTAACAAGAATCGATTTGCACATATAAACATACTGGAAAAAAAAACAATTGAAAATAATATTAAGGCGATGCAATGGGAAGTAATGAAAAATCATGTGTTTTCGGTTTAAGAATTTGATGGCCTAGAAACATCATAGATAATTTAATTAAATACTGCGCGTAGAACACACCTTGGCCTTTCGTTTAACCAGGATTTTTTGGTGTGTCTTTTTATACGCCTAGAAAAAACAAATAAAGTATCGTACATTGAAAAAATGTTTAAAGCGCAAACTCTCCTACTGACAAACCCCTTATCCGATATTGTCGTATTGTTCATTGTGGTAAATTAAGTTTTTTAGAATACAATCGTAAATCATTTTATGTCTCAGCTTTACAGAATAGAATAAAATACGCATTTTGGTGATGGTTTTTGTGCGTAAATAGAAACATGTGTCCGATGTTAAGCGATAATTTCAACCTTATTGTGCCACCTGCATAAGGAGCGCGTGATTTCGTTGAAATTTTAGCGGGTGGATCGCCTTAAACAGTATTTTCACAGCTCGTTCAACTGTGAGCGAATATTCCGAGCGTTTTTACGGGATTCTCGCACGTGTACCGGTGCGCAGGAGATGAATGCTACTAGCTCTTTCGAACTGGTTCATTGTTATACCTAATGAACAGACGCCTGTACATTAAAAATGACAACTTGTCTACTAACGGCAGATTTTCAATCAGACGAACCCCTTCCATTTGATAGAATCAAGCGAATCAATGCCAATAGTTCCTTCGTATTTTGTATACATTGGAAAAAAAATATGGATGTCATTCAGTTCGTAACATTTTTATAGTGTCGAAAAATCAGGAAAAGATTTATAAAATAAGGCCATTTTAATTATATATTTTATGTTAACGAATAAATTTTCTATAACGGATTAAAATTTTCTCGTGTGGATTTATTCGTTCTGATGGCGTTGGTGACGTCACGCCGGTCAACATTAGATTCCGGTGACAGCTGTCTTATTTGGCAGTAGTGGTACCTGCGTTGTAGTCAAATCGTAACCTTCTGGAAATGATGATTAGAATCAAAAAAATATACATTTAATCTTCGACACATGTTTCACGATATCCCTGATTTGCGCCAAGCATCTAGCGTAACGTATCTCAGTGTCCTAGACGTGCTGGATTTGTACTGTGTAGGTAGCGTCAGAACATTTATCCTGATCAGGGTGTGCAGTATGCTACTCCAAATTTCCCCGTTTCATTTTTGCTGCAGGCTGCTCCAGATAAATCTTAGACATACTCCGTATTAATTTTCCACTACAAACGTCAGTCGCGAAGCTTTGATGGATGACCTGCCTGCTTTTTAAATGACATTAAAACAATCCCAGATTGTAAACATTTTGTTACAACTTCATGGTGCGAAACAAGTGCTTTTTTTCCTTTATTAATTGTGTTGTAAGGTTCAGAAAAATATGAGGAGGAGAAAGGGATTGGATAGAGGAAGGTTTAAAAAGTACCTGGCTCTTCATTACTAGTGTCTGAACACAGAATGGGGAAAAATCAATAGAACACTTCGATTTAGGATGCATTGGTTTTGAAAATTTTCACATTTTTGTTGATTGCTCTTGGCAGTAATTATCGATAGAAAGACCATTGCTTGGAATGGCTTTAACCGTATCTAAACACTAATCATCTGAATTGAGTTGCATGGTACGTCCCAACTCACCTCCTCATCCCATTTAACTCCCCACTCCCTTCAGCCTCACAACAAACTTAATTAGGGATGCCACTGACTCTGGACTCTAACACGGTTTTCACATTTTTAAAAGCTCTTCTCAATTAACAGTTGAAAATGTGGAATATGCGGTTAGCTTATTTCCTCGAATTTTATCCACTTACGCGTAGAACTTTGTGATTTTTTTTCTTTACATCGTTATTCTTTTAAAAGTAGCTACTATCAAGTTAAAAGCATGGATTATAAAATGAATAGTGATTTCTGAAGTAGTTTAATTTCTGCTAAATTATGGGGTTTTTAGTTTAATGAATATGGACAAAATACACCACCTTATTGAGACTAACATTGTGATTGTACGGTATCCTATAAATATAAATCAACAGTCATTATTGTGCCATGATCTCCGACACTTTCCAAAGTTCATAATAGAGTGCTGTTTTTCTGAATTCCGCATTTAAATCATCAATTTTTCTCTTGCTGCTCATTTTCGATGGACGTTGCAAAATTTATAATATTTTTTGTTGCAGCATTTGGGTGAGTTAAAGTTTGCTGAGAAATGAGATGTATATTTTTTTACTATATTTTTCATTCACAACTCAAAAGTTTTACGTCAACCCATGTTTTTCGGATGAAATTAGAAATACGTGCTTTTAAATGTGATATTACACTGGACTCCTCAACCGGGAACCAGTGGACTGTGCCAACATCAATTTAAGAAATTGTATGAAGGCTGAGGGAAAGGCGGAAAGTAGAAATACTGAAGATAGAAAACTACATTGTTCAGATCGAGTCAAATCTAATCAATAAACACACATGCAGCTCACTGGAATGAGTCTAACACGCTGAAGGGCCCCGGTTAAATAATTTTTCTCAAGGACTATGTCATCTTTGGGGATCCTGTGTGGATGGTATGAAGAAGTTATTCTGGGTTTTAAAGACTCCTTTGTTGTAGGAGGGAGGAAATACGCAGGCCGGCAGGTCATTCCACAGCCGATCTGAAGCAACCTGTTCTCATGTGACAAATGACAACCGTGTTCAAATGTTGGGCGCTCGTTTGACGTGTTTTCCGACTGTACCGGTGCCGAAGAGATCAATGACGCTAGTTCCTCAGAGCATCTTCCAATGAAATACTGGTAGAACAAGGGCAGCCCACCTGACGACTGTAGTCTAAAGATTATAATCCGTTTTTTTTTAATATAGGCGAATCTATCAAACGGACCCCAAAGGTAAGATTTTTTTTCAGATATTTTGGGGGGCAATTTGCATAGGTTTAGCAGTTGCATACTATTAAAGTATCTGAGGGCCATGTATAGTACGCCCAGCTTTTGAGAAGCTAACTTTACTCTGTCTTTGATGGAGTTATACCACTTAGGGTTTTACCAAGTATATCAATGGAGGGCTTGTTGAGAAGATTGCTTCGGTTAAGTACTTTTCTACAGTTAAACTGAAAAACTAATATAGCTAGGCATTATTATATATTACGTATATAACTGCAGTGTTTAAATTATTACCTTATTATTATTAACTAATGTTTTGTCTAATTTTTTAGTTTCAAAACATTTTGGGAAGTAAACGTACCTAAAATTGAGTATTTTTCGTACAACAACCAGATGTAAATCTGGAAGCCTTTAAAGTTTGCCCTCTTCGAGAAGTACAGCGGAGTAACTAGTAATTTATGGCTCCCTGCCATTGTTGCATTGTGCGATAATAACATATTAATTATTAGTTATTATTTATTGCCGAGGCAGATAGCGATTTCTTGGTCATTGTTCCGCAAAACAGCGCTACCATTACGGTTCCCTGTAATCACAAAGCGCTTTCTCCCACCCAAAAGCGAAAAGTCGTTAGTTGTTTTGCCACCCAAAAATGGGCTGGAAATTGGAACTCCATCCCTACTTTGGTTTTGTTAGAAAGTTAGAAAGTCAAGTTAGAAAATCTAGAAACATTATTTTGACGCATTCCGACCGAGAGAAGTTCAACATTGATATATATTTTAAAGTCAATAATTTACTTTGTATACATCCCTTTAAAAAACAGTAATGCATGAAAATACAAATGTGTTTTGAATTTAGAAGCTTCTGCTTTCCAAAATATATTTTTTATTCTCTTACGAGTTGTTGCAAAAAAAAATGATACATTACCACTACAATATTGTCCTTTCTAATCTTACCAATGATCTTCGTTAAAAAAATGTCTTGTTTATGGCTTATGGAGATGATGAAACTCTGACCTGTATGGGGTACCTTAGTCGAAGGTGGATATTAAATCTGATTCCATCGTAGCCTCAGTTCTCAAGTTAAGGTGCAAATCATTTTTACTGCCGGCAGCCGTCATAGGGTTCCTTGGAGAAGTTTTCATTATAATGTGCGAGGAGGTTTATATCACGAAAGTAGGATAAGGCTATATTCAGGGTGACACACTGCGACAGACATAATATATCTCAAAATTTAGGTGGTTGATTGGGAGTAACTTGATTAACAAATTTCGCGTAAACGTGGGAAATTTTTCGGTCCGCGCTGCCCGTGTGCAAAATTTTGTCCGGAGAGTTATAAGGTGAAACATATTCACAGATTGCGTTAATTCTTAATATTTAAAAAAAAAACTTTTTATCACGCAATGCTTTTAAATGTTGTGATGAATTATTGTTCGCCGGTGGATGTATTATATACGGAATATGAAAAGGAAAAAATGTTATAAAGTTGAATTCCTTCCAGAAAATTATAGAAATAGAATTGCGTTAGAATAAAATGTTGATTTTTTTTATAATTCTTGAAGGGATTGGGCTTTAAACCAACAATTACTGTTCACGCGAGTTCATAGGTCATCTATTTCCAAATAATGCATGCGATTATGTGCATCTCCCTTGCCCCTTTCCCCCCTTGTTTGACCTTCATCCAGCGAGTCCTAATCGAACCGCCGCAGCAACGAGTCACCAGTGTCGCCGCAACCTGCGATTCAATCTATACCATCGAAACACGAGTGAATTATCTACAGCGAATGGTGAAATTCGGTGAGTCCTTTCATTTACCACTTCCATCTATTATTGTTCCTCAATCCTATGCCTTAATCGCTCGCAAATCCTTTTACATACAATCGCAACCGCAAAACAATCCTGATAATTACTATCAGGATCGGCTTCACCCGCACGCACCAATTACAATTCAATCTATTATTTATACCAGTGTTCAGTCTGTAACACTCCCAGAAAAAATACGTTATAAAAGGTTTTCTTTACGTACATATAAATATTATTTGTATCGTATATAAATACAATGTAATACAGGTATATCAAATTCAATATATTTTCTACTTGTACTAACTTACAATCCATAAACCGTGTTTTTACGCAAAAAAATAAAATATTTTATTAGTTTCTATTTAAGTAAGCAAAGTGTATACATGATTATGACTTAAGTAATAATTACAGTAAATTAAAAGTATGTAACATATTATATAAGGAATATGTAATTATAGTGAACATAGTTAGTATAAGATTAACGTAATTAACTCCACGCTCCGTACACTTTAACCAGAAATTCACTTCTTTGCATGTTGCAGTACCTACTTCAAACCAAGCATCATTTTGTTTGTTTATGGCACTTTAACCAGGGCATTTAGATCATAGAATAACTTCGATGTAGTTACCAATGGACCGATCTTATTCGATGCCGGTCTGAAGACTACCGTAGCTTCGTATAAACTTCCTCAGATAGTAATCCACGGTATACCTCAAATTATACGAAAACATTATATTGGCTATACATCAGCAAATTCATCAAAACACTAATCTATAACTCAATGAATTAAAAGAAAAGTTTCAGTTTCCACGTAAAATAAGACCACATACTGATTTTCTCAGTCGCTTATCAAAGCTGGCTATGTATCGACAGATACACACTATAAGGGACAGGATTGACAGTTTAAAATGCGGACATTTATGGACAAACTGCATCGAAGTGTAATGCTGTCATGTCCACCTGTTCTCACCTTGTAAAAACTGGACACAATTGTGATGCTTGACCTACTACTGATGAGCAACCAGCATGTGCCGCCAGCAGGTTTTTCGGGAAACAGGTCACCCATAACACCGGTCCTGCCCGCCAAGCTGCCGAGAGACGCGAACTATCGAGAGTCTGAACCAGGATCGTCATTTTATTAATACGTTTTTCTTTCTATTATCAAAATATTTGTGGTCTTAATACTAAACTAAATACCTTCAGATGTACCGTAAATATCTACCAAAAAATATATACCAATTATAAAGGAACATATTTTACCCAGTTTTTAATCAATTTTGTAAACGCAAAAACTCTCGTGAAAATAAATGGAGAATCATGAATCCCCCTGCGGTCCCATGAAAACATTCCATAAATGGTTCCATTTACCACCAATGGTGCACCATAGAAGCGAGTATTTGGATCAGCTGATAAACGTAAACATATCATGTTTTCGGTAACCAAATCCTTTCCTGCAATTCGTGTAGTACGTGTGTAGAAGTCGTTGCATTCGACGGTATTCATCCGAGAGCGTACTCCCGCAATGAACAAAGTCTCTACATAATCTTCTGAAAGCTGAAAAAATAAACATTCAGATATTTAGTACTAAAAAAAGGAAAATATTTAAAAACGAGAATTCGAGAAGTTCTATGAAAACGCAAATGTCAAAACGTAATTACAGCGCGTTTATGACGTTAGTTGAGGTTGAATACACAAAATGCTTTTATCTCTTTAAATTTATAACCATGTCAAATTGTAAATAATAAAATAGCGGATCAAAATCAAAAAACCTAAGTTGTTATTGGCAGAATATGCAAATAAATTCATACTAAGATCATTAGATATCGCTAATTGACTCATTCCTGCTCTATCAATGGAGCATTGGTGGATTCTATATATATACAGAATTCACCCTAAAATATTTGTCTTTAATTTAAACTCCCGATCCGGTAAGATCTTGGTGGTTAAGGCTCCCTGGGCCTTCGTGTGAATAATATGGTGGCGTGAAATTGATAACATAAAATTGAGTGAATTTGCAAATACTACTTATCATTTGTTTCAATTTTAAAGAGAAACCTCTGTCACGGATTTTTAAAGCATTCTTTTTAATAATAACTCCATACAGGTGGCCCACAGGCTTACCTCAGGGCCAATATTATCTTTGGATATGCTGTATTATGGATATTTATTCAGGAATAATGTCATCTTTTGGAGATGTTCTGTGAAGTGACTTTTTGAGGAAAGAAAGGAGTGAACCTGGGTCTTGAAGAGACCCATCTTGTAGGCAGGAGGAAACAGAGAGGCCCACAAATCATTCACATTAACAACCGTTCACAAATATTGAGATTGCGTTTGACGAATTTGCTCATTGACTGAAAAGGGGAACTTTGAGGCTAGTTCCTCGTATATCTCCTATTAAAATATCGGTAGAACAAGAACAGCATTCCTATTAATATGTGTTGTATATATTGTGCGTTTTGTGTCAAATTTATCACATCACAGAACAACATCAATTGTTAATAATAAATGCATGGTACTAATTAATTAACTTACTTTGTTTGTCCAGTAATAGGCTACCGTCGATAACAATATATCGTCCGTCGGGAAATTTTGTTCTGGAAGATTCACCACTGCAACTCGAGAGCTTAGCTTGAGGTGTTGAGAAAGTCTGAGGACTGCAACATCACCATCCAAGTCGGGGCTGAATTTAGAGTACTTTTTAACATTTTCCACGAGGTGTTCGTGCCCTCCGTAAAGGTGATTTGATGACCCAACTCTGACCTTTATATCTCCATATTCAAACTCATCCCTAAAACGATAAATTAAAATATTGAAACAATTCGTTTCGATTTTCACAATGAATACAAACAAAATCTTCAGAATGGTTTTGAATGCTTTTTCAGATGTCTGTACAAACAATCTGACACCGGCATGGAAGGGGACCCATATATCAACATTTTAGTAGTCTTTAGGTAATTTAGAAATCAATTTTTACTCCTATTTATCTAGATTCTCATAAAAAAAAAAACAAACAAACAATGAAAAAAAAAACAAAATATGATTAGTCATTGAGGTACACAGATTTAGTAAACATTAACGCTCAATTTATGGGCAATAAACTTTCGACCAATTGACATCATATATCGTAGATAACACGGGTTTCAGTCGATTAAAAGCGCTCGCCGGGTATGGATCTTCAACGATCACCGCAAAATACCTACATGAGTGGACAAGTCGTGCTATAAAAGATATAAAGGGAATGGTGTAACCTTTTATCGGTTTTACCATAATCAATATTCGGGTAAATTGGCTCTTTTAAAGTTAGAAAACACAAGGAGCAATTGAAATAGACGCGCCAGCAGCCAACCGTTCATGGCGCGACGACTCCGTTAGTCGAATTCGTTCACGGTCGGAAGAATTAGAGTGACATCAACAGCCACTTCACCTACTTTCCCACTTCACGCGTGGGACCTATATTTTACACTGGTTTTGCAGGGAACGTAGACTCTATTTATATACCTCAATGGTTAAGCTACCTTTAGTGTGTTTTTTTCTTTGTTTTGTTTTTCTTTTGTTTTTTCATGGAATCATTTATCTATTAGGTGTCCTTCATAATATTCTTTCTGAAGATCAGCCCAAATTGAAATAAATTTGTATTTTAGTATTGGTATAGTTATGAATGCATTATTTATAAACCTGTCCAACCGACACCAATACTTTGGCGGCGCAAATTTGTAATGGATATGCAACGCATGTAAGCCGACTGTACATAAGATGCACGTGTTTCGAAGGCAGAAACTGAACACAGCAGAAATGCTTGAAGAAGCATGCAATGATAAATAAGTTTTTTTTTTATTTCATCAATATCATATTATCATAAAAGTAGTGAACTGGTAAAAACAGGTGAATAAAAAAAACTTTAACCTTAAAAATCTTAATATACCTACCCGGCACACGTGGCAGTGGTCAACACGTCTCTACTGCTGATGATGGCTCCATTGCAGTGAAATTTGTAACCATCCCTCTGAAGCCAGAATACCGCCGCCATGTACGGATAATCCAATATGTCCGAATATATTTCTAGAATGTGCATCAAATTTAATAATATTGATATAATGTAATATCATTTTTTTTAAACATTCCTTTCACTTATTATTTAATTTTCACTCTGCTGCGGGCATCTTCAGATGGTTGAAACGTATTTAAATTATAATATTATTACAATTCCACAACGTATCCATTAAGAGCATCTAAAGAGTCAAAACCATTTTATAAACTAGGAATAAAAATAACATCGTGTTTCAGGAATTTTTTCTCTTATCCGATCAACTTATTAAAACATATTTATAATATATGAAGAATAGTAATTAGTAGGAAAGTTAAAATATCAATCATTGCTTTGATAATCGGTCTCCAGTCGTCCCTGTCCTATGCTATTTCTGCGACATCTATTGGTCCATCGCAGGCCCAGTCTATCCTCGCACAACCACTGGAGCTGCTTTCCCCAGTTTTGTCTGGGTTGGCAAACTGGACATTTATTTTGTGCGAAAGTCCAAGCCACTTAAACTGCGACTTTTCTATAAATAGTAGATGGGGTTTGATGCCAAACTCATCCCATCCCAATTTATTCACTCCACAACGAACCCGTCATGTCTAAAATAGAATGTAAAGATCTTGGCGTTTTACAAGATAGCAAACTTATATTTAATAAGCGTAGTGAGCAAGATTAAAAAAGGGACGCTTAGATGCTTTGGGCATGTAGAGCGAATGAATGAAGAAAGGAGTGTAAGGAGAATATATGACGCGAATGTGAATGGAAAAAAAAGCCGGGGACGTCCAAGGATGACGTGGAACGATCAAGTGAATCAAATACTTGAGTCGGGCCATGTAAGAAGTCGGAATAACAGAAGAGAATGTATGAGACGTTGCATGAAAGTGAATGAAGCAAGAAGTGTATGCCAAGATCGAGTTGTTTGGCGGTCCGTCCTCTTTGCCTACCCCTGCGATGAAACGGCGTGATGGTTAGTTAGTTAGTTAGTTAGTGATTAAATCAATCACATGTCATACAAAATGCTTGGTTTTGTTTACGCGTAAGCAAAATGTTAAGAAAAAAAAATGAAAGTACATATGAAGAAAAAAAAAAAAAAACATCTCATTAAAATTCCTCTTTCGGTTGGTACCACTGAATCGATATCACGCAGCTGTTATTTCCGTGTTTAAAAAAAAATTAACTGGGAATTAATTTAACTATTAAAACGAACTTCCCAAAATGCTGGTATTTAAGTTTTATAACAAAATAAATAAGAAAATTGAAGGTAGTTTCTTAATAAGGAATTACAAATGATTTCATTATCCAAGTCTTACGTTCGCAAGGAGGTTAAATTGAATATATTTGTAGGATATAATTTTATTTAGATATAGTAAATGTTGTTCATTTTGTCAGTAAATAATTATCTGAATTATAATTACAGAATTTATATGGCCAACATTTAACTAAAAAAACATATTAAATATATTCGCATAGCGCATACCTGCCATCAGTATTTTTAGTCTTATGTTTAATGAGGGGTATTTCAAAAGGAATGTAAAAATATTTAAGATTTTTTGAGAATATTTTAGTTCACTTTCTGATCTTCTGTTTATCGACACTCATCTGGTAATATTGTATTTACTTGGTATCCCAACAAATTAACTACTTACCCTGAACGCACACAAGAGATAGTATGACAAGTACTAGCCCAACGCGACACATTGTTGCGGTTTGAAAAAGTTGGTGGAACATGTTTTTAATTTATAGATTCAAAAGGGGGCGGAACCGTCAAATGATAAAGACTCACGAAGATCCCAAATCTGTTCAAATATTTAGTTTAACTTTATTTTTTAATCATTAAAGATATTATTTACAACTTTTAGAATAAAACATGAAACCGACAAGACACAGAAAAGAAAAGTATAACGGTAGCAGATGAATTTTATAAGTTTCTCCAAAAAAAAAAATCTGGACTTGTAGAAGATGTGAACAGATGTCCTATATAAATAAAATCGGTTTGGTTTATCCGAGACACTATCTAATGATAACAAATAAATTCGGGTAAGAATCTTGATTATGAAAAGTTAGCAGCCAAAATATATATGGGAATTAATAAGATGGTATTAACAGTTCGTAAGAAATCGAAGTATGATACCGAGAAAAATGACGGGGCGGATTGGGGTAGCCGTAGCTCAGTGGATTGGAGCTCAGGTTCCCGGATAGACCATGTGTCCCAGCTACTACCGTTATCTTTTTCTTTTCTGTATCTTTTCTGTTTCATGTTTCATTCTAAGAGTTCTTATGTTTTCAATGATTTAAAAATGTAACTAACTAACTAACTAACCATCACGCCGTTTCCCCGCAGGGGTAGGCAGAGAGGATGGACCGCCAAACAACTCGATCTTGGCATACACTTCTTGCTTCATTCACATTCATACAACGTCTCATACATTCTCTTCTGTTATTCCGACTTCTGACATGGCCCGACTCAAGTATTTGATTCACTTGATCGTGCCATGTCTTCCTCGGGCGTCCCCGGCTTCTTCTTCCATTCACATTCGCGTCATATATTCTCCTTACACTCCTTTCTTCGTTCATTCGCTCTACATGCCCAAACCATCTAAGCGTCCCTTTCTTAATCTTGCTCACTACGCTTACATCAGCCTTGCACTCTTTACGAATCTCAACATTTTCACTCGATCATACATGGTTTTACCACACATTCGTCTCAGAGATCTCATTTCTACAGCATTCAGTCTACTTTCATCCTTCCTCTGCCAGTTCCATGCCTCACTGCCATACATCAAGGTTGGTTTGAGCTTTAATAAGTTACTCCAAAAAAAATTACGGTTTTAATTTGTTTGTTTTATACTGAATAAAGCGCAAGAGTTTTCCAGGGCCCTGGGGAATATCGCATCCCCATTTGGTTATTATGTGAGGCTGAAGGGAGTGGGAATGGTAGGAGATGTGGAGGAGAAAAGTTGGGAAATATCTGGGACTGCACGTAAAACTAAAACTTCTAACATTTTGTATGATTATTCTGATTTTAAATTTGTTATGTAACAAAGTCGCTACAATTTAATAGGAGAATCTAGTCGTTTGTAAAATACATCTAGCCGCTCGTGGTTAGTTTCGCGCTCCGACACCAGCGGCGCCACTTCTACCCGCCAGCCCGCTCGCGGATCGGCCATACAATCTTGAGGTACGTACAACGTGCCCTTGAGCACCTGGCCGCTACGCATGGTATTTGGCGTCATCTTGCCTTCCATGCATTTAGTACATTGTAAACCCATTGTCTTTTCATAAATCTAATTAGTAAAGTCAGTGATGAGTGCATTAAATTCCTGTGAGACATTGGATTCTGTCCATGCGTTCCTCGGCGTCACCCTTTGCGATGGAGGCGCGTGCTGACAAACACCGATCGAACTATGTAAGCTGTAACTCCAAACCTCCTTTCGTGCTGTATAACTGTGCCTTTAAATAACTTCTCCGATTTTGGACTCACCAGAGAGAGAGAGATATTTGAACCTCAGATAGGTTTTGTACTGCCCATTATTATTGTAACCCCGTATGTACTACCTGTGACTGCCTTCCTGTAAAATAAACCCTGTCTAGAAAGCTCACATCTTTTCTTTGGTAATCGAGTACCTTTTTTCCGCTGAGCACGGCATGAGGCTATCTCAGATTCACGACTGCAGAAGAAGGGTTACCTGTTCTAACCGCTGAGCTATCCAGGTAAGCTTGGAGTCAGGCGCCCTTCGCCTGGCCTCCGGGTCGGTTAACCCTACTTGTTTCTTTATCACTGGCCCCCAACGTGTCATTTATTTATCACTGACGCTGAATCGTGGGGCCACATCCCCATTTCTTTATCACTGGCTACAACTTGGAGGCCGCCTCTCAGCACCATTTCTTTATCACTGGTTCCCAACGAGGGGCCTTTTTGCTTTCTTTATCAAGTTTTTACAGTTTTAATATTTATTTTTGCTAGGGTTTTTTCTACACTGTGCACCTGTGGATTATTTCGTAAAATACTAACATTTTTGTCGCCTCAAGAAGACGAAATGATAGAGAAATTTAAAAAAAAATTGTCGAAAATACATATTAATAATTTTTTTTTTAAAACATTAATTTTCTTATGTATTCAGTAACTGAGAAACATTTTCTAAGTGAATTAACATTTCTATAACCCTGATCCAAATGTGGTGATTTGATCCTCAAGACTTTGGGCAATATTTTTTTTTAAATAATAATAATTGCTTTATTTAAAACCACTGCATTTAATGTGTAAATATCTATATGTTTCAGGAGCAAAGCTCCCCTCTACAGGGTAAATAATTTACTCTTAAAAATAATGACAATTTTAATTTTACATTAATTTTGTTTGAGTTTTTTTTTCCATTTACCTCGGATATGTCTTTGTCTTAGTTACATCATGCATAATGTTTCAAGATTCACCACCGCTACTCGAAAACTGAGCTTTAAGGGTTGAGAAAGTCTGAGGGCTGCAATGTCAGCATCCATGTTGGAACCATTTACTTCAGGCATTGTAATTTTTAAATTATATCTATTGAAGGACACTACCTCTTTGTACTTTGTTCTAATCCTTATCGGGACTTGAATACCTCCGATAACGTACTCAGTACAGGTTAACTCATACGGTGGTCCATTGCTCACAGTTTGGAACTTCGGTTAGCTTGGGCAGCGTGACTATCATCTCAGGGAAAAAAGGTGGAAAGTTCGTTACCGATCTGGGTTTTCATCACCACTTCAAATGAAATGAAAATTAGGTTACATCAGATATAGATTGACTTGTTCACAAAGGGTGTACTTATCTACGGAATCTAATAGCTCAATTAATTTTGTTAGGTACCTTGGCGTAGTTATAACGTATGTAACGTAGGCGGTTTTCTTGACGCCGTTGGAAATAGTGGCGGCGCCTGTGGGCGCTGGTGAATGGCTAAAGGCGTGTCAGGAAACGTGGATGAGGAGCAGTGTGCGGCATCTAGCGGGTTTCTTGGCACCGTTGGAAGCAATGGGTAGCGCCTAAAAGCGATGGGAAGGGGGGCCTTTTTAAAAACGTGTCAGGAGACGTTGGTGAGGAGTAACCTAGCCGAGGAGCATATCTGGAAATGCTGATGGGAGTGTTTAGTCGAGGAGTACATCTGGGAATGGTGATGTAAGGGCCTGGCCAAAGGTACTTGGTAGCTTGCAGGGGTTATTAATACTTAAACTGCACTCACTGCGACATTGTTATTATGTTAATTTGGATTACTATCGCCTCTCCATTGGCGTGTGTCGCGGGAGTGTGTCTTAAATCGCCTCGTATTGTTGCCTTCAGGCGTGGGACTCGACTGACGTTACAACGGCGTGTCCTTCTTGTTCGTTGTCCGCTGGCCTCGTTTTGGTCTCTTCTTTGAACTCGATTGTAGGTGTGTCGTATAGCAGTGGGTGGGGTGACTATTATTGTTCTAACGACACATAACACCGTCGTGTAGCGGTGGGTGGGGTGACCATTCTTGTTCTAAGAACATATAACACCGTCGTGTAGCGGTGGGTGGGGTGACCATTATTTTTCTAACGACACATAACACCGTCGTGTAGCGGTGGGTGTGGTGACCATTATTGTTCTAAGAACATATAACACCGTCATGTAGCGGTGGGTGGGGTGACCATTCTTGTTCTAAGAACACATAACACCGTCGTGTAACGGTGGGTGGGGTTACCATTGTGGTTTTAACGACACATAACAGGTGACATTATGTTAAGCACCTACAGATGTACTATTTTAGTTTGAACCCCGTGAAGGTGTTCTTCCTCATGTTGTTTGAACTCGCCCCGTATAAATAATATATTAAAAACCTGATAAATAATGAAATCATCAGGATCAACTAGTCTAAGTTAGGAATCAATTTTTTTCCTAATTTTCGAAAATTAAAATACATTTTTACATGTGTCTTGAAAACTTCGTGGGCATCATATACCTAAATTAAAAACGATATTGATTATTAATAATAATAATAATAATGTTTTATTATTGTCTTTTTTTTACAACAAAATAAATAAATACGGATAAAATTATCTTATCCCGTTTTTGATCCAATCTGTGAATGCAGCAACTTTGGTGAAAAAGTTTTTGTTCTCTCGGTTCCATGAAATTATTCCATAAATGGTTCGATTATATACCAAAGGTGCACCAAACATACGGCGCGTACTTATTATTTCAATATAATTTGTTAATACAAAGCACATCATGTTTTCGGTAAATAAATCTTTGGGTGGATAATAATATTCGGTTACTTCATTGCAGTTGTGTAAATTTTTGTCTCGCATAATCCTTGTTTGACTCAAAGTCTCCAAGTAAAAACCTGAAAACTAAAAAAGAAATAAAAAGTAAATGTAGTATGAAATTAAAAAAAAAAACTAACATTTATTCTAATTTAAATATTGAACTTGGTTCTCGCATGAAAACAAAACAAAAGATTATCATAACTGATACTAATATATATGAGTTTATGATAAGTAGATTAAGTACGTCATAAAATACACTGAAAATAAACTTCATTTCTTTGCAGGTGTAGGAAAAAAGAATTGACCTACACCCAACAATGTATAGGCTAGCTTTTTTCAAATTCGTACAACGTCTCATAAAATGTTATTCTGGTTCCTTACATTACCCGGGCTTCTTCTTTTGACCATATGTCCATTATATTATTATTTAATTAATTAATTATTTATGCACCTTCGCTTAACTCTATTCGAATAAAAATATATTTTGAGCATCTTACGTGCAATTCGTACATTGTCCAAAAAATTATATATCAGTTACCATGAAACTTACACTGTCATCGTCATAAAAGGTTACTACTCCTGGTAAATTAAAGGTGTACGGTGAATCCTGTTCGGGAAGATTCACCACTGCAACTCGAAAACTAAGCTTTAGGGGTTGAATAAGTCTGAGGACTGCAATGTCAGCATCCAAGTCAGGGCTGAATTTAAAGTGCTTGTTTACGTTTTCCACGAAGTGTTTTTGCCCTCCGTAAAGGTGGTTTGATGACCCAACTCTGACCATTATATTTCTGAATCCAATCTTATCCCTAAAATGGTAAAAAATATTTTTCAAAAATACTTCATTTTATAGAATTATGTGTAGTAAATAGTATCACATTTACGATAAAATGGAAGGATTTTTTAGTATGCATGTGACGTTCTGAGCACTACGTAAAACTTTATATAAATTAATGGTATCGACACGTAATTACAAATATTTTATTTTCAGCTTCCCTTGTTCTACCTAGTAATTTAACCGGTGCCATTTTGCATTATACAGTTCTAAATAAGATGTGCACATTTCTGATCTTTAATAATGCATCAACTCAAAAACAAAAATATTCTTTTGGTTTTTGTCACTAGTTTGTATGACTCCATATTAAATATTTGGTATGTCATTTTGTTATGTTCTTATAAATGAAAAAAAAAAACTTACACTTAGCCGAGCGACACTTTAAAATGATTTCAACGGCCGAAATAGTTGTCACCGACTAGCAATTCTTATACGAACTAAACATAATTAAAATATATGTTTTACATTTAAAAGATGTTTCAGGTGTTGTATCTTATTTTATAAGAAGTGGAACTGGGAAAGCTAAATAATTTAATATTCAGGGATTACATCTACAAACTCACCCGACACACGTGGCAGTGGTCAACACGTGTCTATTGCTAATGATAGCTCCATTGCAGTGGAATCTATAAGCATCTCCCTGAAGCCAGAATACAGCGGCCATGTACGGAGTGTCAATTATATCAGAATATATCTCTGAAATGCAAATAATATCAAATTATTTTTATGTTAACTGATCGGTTTCACCCTTTTTTTTATTGTGAAATCACACAAGAGTCATAACTGCTCAAAACCGTCTGGACCCACTATGACATCCCCCCATGGGGTATGTTGTGAGACTGAAGGTATTGAGGAGGGGTGCCCGGAATGCTGCATCATTATCAGATTGTTATAATGATTTTAAATCGTAATGTTACATTTACACAAGAGTAATAACTGCTCAAAACCGTCTGGACCCACTATGATATCCCCCCATGGGATATGTTGTGAGACTGGAGGTATTGAGGAGGGGTTATCAGATTGTTATAATGATTTTAAATCGTAATGTTACATTTACACAAGAGTCATAACTGCTCAAAACCGTCTGGACTCACTATGACATCCCCCCATGGGGTATGTTGTGAGACTGGAGGTATTGAGGAGGGGTTATCAGATTGTTATAATGATTTTAAATCGTAATGTTACATTTACACAAGAGTCATAACTGCTCAAAACCGTCTGGACTCACTATGACATCCCCCCATGGGGTATGTTGTGAGACTGGAGGTATTGAGGAGGGGTTATCAGATTGTTATAATGATCTTAAATCGTAATGTTACATTTCTAACACGAATTAAGAGTTTAAAAATAGTAAAACGTTTTTTTACACTGTAGGTAATTAACACACAGGTAAACAGCAGTAACGTCATCATGAAAAATAAAAAAAATAGAAAAACCTGCCACCATTAAAAGCAGGGAAAGCAGATTTCAACTTTGTGTTCCCCACAAAGGAGAGAATTTTAATTATTACAATTATTTCTGAGTAAATAGGTGTTTACCAAGAACATAAATCATTAAAAACATCATCGAAAGTCAAATTGGTGGGGATAAATAAAATCACATAAGCAAGTTGTCGCAATGTGGCCTTAACCACAATAATAAAAACTTAAATGCTTGCAAAACTTAATAATAACGTTATTGCATGTATTTATTTAAATTAAAATTAAAAAAAAAAAATTTAAATACCTTTTTCATCGTGTTTACAAAGACTAAAAGTAAATAATAAGAATGTAAAATATTTTTAGTCATTGAAGATGCTATTAAATATTAACTATCAAAATGAAACATGAAACCAAAAAGACGCAAAATAAAAAGGTAACGATAGCAGCTGGAACTCGTACCCAGATCCTTATGGTCTATCCGGGACCTTGCCCTCTAATCCACTGAGCTACAGCTACCCAAATCCTTCCGGTCATTTATTGTCATACTTAGATTTTTAACAACTGTTAATATCGTCAATTAATTCCTATGTATTATGTTTGGTACCTCTATAACACGAAATTGCGAATGTTAAATATGTATTTTTTAATCACATTTAATATGTGAAATTTCTGATTAATGAGAATGTGCCTATCTGTTATACACCAGCAATAATAACAACTTACCCTGTATAGAAACAAGAGATAGAATGACAAGTATAATCCCGACGCGACACATTGCGATGGTTTAAAAAAGTTTTTGGAACAACTTGTTATTTATAGGTTCAAAGGGGGCGGAACAGAGAGTTGATAGAGGACTCACACAGATCATCAATCTGTAAAAAAAGTAATTATTCCATAACATTCATTATTTTCTTCCATGCTCATCAATGTAAGCAACGCTTATTAAAAATGTATATTCTACGCTAACTCGCAAACAGATTTGTTATTAAATAAGGAGAAGTTGAAGATTCTATCAATTTCTTTTTCTTTTCCTAAAATTATAATCATTTATACAAAAAAAAATGTAATAATTATTCATGTGTATTGTAACCATTCATCACTAAATATATATGTACTTTTGTATTTATTTATATAGAAATATGCACCCCTATAAAAATGATATGCTTGAATGCAGGGCGCCGCGGCCCATTTTACTGTTGTTATATTTTTTTATAAGATATTACTAATAAATCTTATTTTTCCAGTAATTTATTAAGGAAATTTATTCGTAGGTATTTGTGAGTCTGTTTACCCAAAGTGAAAAATGCATGAATAACTCAATATATAGCTGAATTAGTTTTATAAATACTTAATATCGTGATTTAGCCATAATATATGGTTATTTGACATTTAACTTATCTCACAGGGAGAAATCTGTTAAATTTGTTGTTATTTTATTGCATGGTTTTGTACCTACACCATATAGGTATGTATCATGTAAGTTTCGGTAAGAATTACTAAATTAGGTATATTTTTATCTAGAATATTTAAAGTGTGTATGGTCTGACCATACACACTTTCTCAGCACAGATTTCTCATTTTTTTATTGAACTTGTTGGTGGTCGTCAAGTTCAATTAAGAATATGTGAAAAAGTGGTGTTTTACATTTAGTAGGGTACATATTATTATGGGATAAAATAATAGAAAAAGTACTGGAGTGATTACTAAATTGCATGCTATTGAATGTATTTATTTCACAGTTAGGCTGCTCTCTGACGGTCCGGTGAGGAATGAACATTTCACTCGCTACTGGAGACACTGCACAGAAAAGTCCCACAATGGACTGCGTTGCAAACCGTTACCTTACTTTTGCAAACTTGACTTTTCTGTGCAGTGTCTGCAGTAACGAGTGAAATGTTCATTCCTCACCGGACCGTCAGAGAGCAGCCTTAGATGCACGAATCTGAATTATGAGTGAGTCATTTATTGTATAACTAGCTGATGTATACCCGGCCTTGCTCGGGATTGTTTTTCTTAATAAAATTATGGAGTTGTGAATTCTTGTTTGTCTTTAGGATACCATAATTGATTTGAATATTTTATTTCATTTCAAAGGTTTATTTCTTCAAAATATCATAAAGTTCGTAAGTAGGTACCTATTCGTGTTTTCCATTTCTAAAATATTCTACCCAAAAAAACGTCTTCTTTTGAAAATGCAATCTGTGGATAATCAGAGTGTTATATCTATGGGCTAATCTAAATAAAACATGGCGGGTTCAATGTTTTTCGCACTAATTTTTTTAAACATTATAGCAACAGTTTTACATATTGGATTTCATTCAAACTACTTTCTAAATGTTCCCGACGCTAATAAAAACAAACTGTGCTATTTTCCGCGACACCGGTAAAGTAATGTTCGAGAAAATTGAGGACAAATAAACAAACAAACTTACATTTATTTTTATATATATGGATAATGTTAATAAATGAAACGAATTAAAAACGCAATTAAGCAAGTCTTTAAGTCTAAGGGAAATGATAAGGAATTTTCCTTAAAAAGAACCAGAACAGGCCTCCAGGGTACAAGGATTATTGCATAACTGTTTTGCTTTGTTCAAGAACACTTAGATCAAAGTGTTACGCATTTGGGTAAACATATACATCTAGTATTTCTACCATCTACCATCGTTCTTGATAATGCGTGCTATTACATCAGTCTCCCTATATAACTAAAGTATGCACATATAGTAGACAAAAAAACTGACTTTTGTTTTTGTTGCATGTATATAAGAATCAAAACATTTACCTACCAGTATGTTGGAAAGGGAACTTGTTTTGCTTCAGAGGTCATTGAAATAATTGGCTATCATATTGGTATATTCGTACTTTTGGAAGAAGGCAAAATAAATAAATAATATTTATCATTTTGAAATATTTTATTGCAAAGTAGATGGTTTACATTTCTACGTTGTTGAACCTCTTTCACCATTGTTTTTCTTGAGGTTATTTTATATGATAATACATTGAATAACAGTAAGATAATGAACCTGTGTTTGGAGAATTATTTAATCCAATTTTTAATCACTTTTGGAAACGCAAAAACTCTCGTGAAAATAAATGGAGAATCACTAATACCCCTGCGGTCCCATGAAAATATGCCATAAACGGTTCCATTTACCACCAATGGTGCACCATAGATACGAGTATTGGGATCAGCTGATAAACGTAAACATATCATGTTTTCGGTAACCAAATCCTTTCCTGGAATTCGTGTATTATGTGTGTAGAAGTTGTTGCATTCGACGGTATTCATCCGAGAGCGAACTGATATAATGCTCAAAGTCTCCACAAAGTCTTCTGTTAGCTGAAAAAGTCAAAGGTCCATTATTTAGTATTAAAAAAACAAAATGTTTAAAAACAAGAATTATTAAACTCGAATATCAAAAAGTCATTGCAGCACGTTTATGAAGGACGATCATGTATTTTAACGAATATGTTTTTAATTTAAGTTTTCTATTATTATTATTTTGATTTAAAATTCCTATTTTACCCTTTGTAATTTATTTTTCTTTTTGTAATAAATTGGATGTGTTCTTTGGCAGATTTACTTTGCATCATCCACCCAGTCCTGCTGGATCAAAAATATTAAAAATATATATCACGTTGTTTGAGGTTAACCCACGAAATACGTTTGTTTAGATATTTCTGACTTCTAAAAATAAATTTTAAAAGTTTATGGAAACTGCTATCGCGGAATTTTAAACTGTTATTTTTAATATTAAGTTCACACAGGTGGCCCACAGGTTTACATCAGGATCAATATTATCTTTGGGATACTTTGTTGTGAATATTTTTTCTCAGGGACCGCGTTTGGCGTATTTCATGATTGACTGGCGAAAGAATCAATTACCCTATTTCCCCGGAAAATCTCTCATTAAAATACCGGTAGAACGAGGACAGCATTTACATTAAAGTGTATATTATGTGTTTGTCTTATGCCCAATTTTATCATCAATGAAACATCAAATAAAAAAAAATACATGGCAATAACTTTTTAACATACTTTGTTATGCCAGTAATAGGCTACCGTCGATAATAATATGTCGTCTGTCGGGAAATTTTGTTCTGGAAGATTCACCACTGCAACTCGAGAGCTTAGCTTGAGGTGTTGAGAAAGTCTGAGGACTGCAACATCAGCATCCAAGTCAGGACTGAATTTAAAATGCTTATTAACATTTTCCACAAAGTGTTCTTGCCCTCCGTACAGATGGCTTGACGACCCAACTCTCACCATAATATTTTGGAATCCAACCTTATCCCTGCAATGGTAAAACAATATATTAAAACAAACTACTTAAATATTATCCGTGGTAGTTTATTCACACAATTTTATTTTACGTATTTCTCATTTTAAACGGCATGCATATACAATTAATGAAATAGCCCCAAATACAACAAGGCACTATTTTCACCTAATGGCTAAATTGAAAACATTTTATTTTTTTATTCTATTCCTTTAACTGTTGCAATAATCATCTGTATAATTCTACAAAAGATATTCATTTTTTTCTGGATGTAAAAAAAAAAATTAGATGCTGCATCTTATCAAAATGAGTGACATTTCGAAATCTGAAAATGTAAATAACCAGATAACCTAAATAAACCTACCCGGCACACGTGGCTGTGGTCAGCACGTGTCTACTGCTGATGATGGCTCCATTGCAGTGGAATCTGTAATCATCCCTATGAAGCCAAAATATGGCAGCCATATACGGGTTATCTAAAATGTCGGAATATATTCCTGGAACGCAAATAAAATCACATTATTTTATGTGAGGCGATAAAGTATATAACATTATTCTCTGATCATCCCTGATTGAGAGCTGCTGCAGACATCTTTAGTTTTTTTATAAAGATTTTATAATAAAGTGTTACGTTTGATCCACGAATTAAGGGTTTCAAAAACACTCGTCGTACATTCTAAATATTCTTACGTTAGAGAAACTTTTTTTTTTCCTTTTGAAACTTTCACATCGTGATAACGAAGAATAAAAATTCATAAGAATATAAAATATTTCTCAGAAAATCGTTCTACATAACATGACATTTTTTTTTGCTTATTTAAAAGAACGTGCCTATCTATTAGATACCAGAAATTAACAACTTACCCTGTACACAAACAAGAGATAGTGTGACAAGTATTATCCCAAAGCAACACATTATAGTAGTTTGAAAAAAAAACCCCAACTTATCATTTTATAGGTTCAAAAAGAGGGCGGAACAGTAAACTGATAGGCTTGCATAGATCGTCAATCTTTCAAAACGTTTTATTTACTTATTCGTTGGATATCAAGTAACATAATTATACTGGCTGGAAGTCTAATTAAAAATTCTCGAGTTTTGTGGTAATTTTTTTTCTCTATAATTATTGAATATTTCGATAATACAGTTCCCAACATGTTCGTCATTAATCGTTAAAGTACGGTGCAGCGCTATGGCGCTGCAAGCGTTAGCCATGAAAATTACGACGAAGCGCTTAGGTGCTGCCTTTTTTAGTATGCGTTTGTTGATCCTTACAATATCCTCACGTGTTTGATTTGAATGCGAATAGAAAAGAAATTTTCCTCATTTGCGTCCGCTGTAAGACGGTACTACATGACCTTTGCACGGGAAAGCACAATTGTGAAGCGACATAATCTTCTTGTTTTTTTTCTCTATGTATTTAGTAGTTTCAGTTTTTTATTAGATACATTGGATTCAATTCTTTTTACGTTTAATATCAAAAAGAATCATTAAGTTTGGTTGATATTTGTCCAAGTTATTGCATTTTTAATTAACATTATACTTATTAATTGATAAACTAAAGTTCTTAAAAACTTAAGACAAGATTTTTGTGCATAGCGCAAAGGGTAACAATTATTTTTATAAACAATAATTATTAGCCTGAAACAGTCATCCAAATTGAAAAAAACCTTTCCGAGCAAAGATAAATGTCGCCGACAGGACTCGAACCTGCACCATTCTGATTGCCGGTTTTATTTATTTATCTTTGCTCGGAAAGGTTTTTTTCAATTTGGATGAGTGTTTCAGGCTAATAATTATTATTTATAAAAATAATTGTTAACATTATACTTATATATAACACAAATTATCAATTCTTCCAAAATCAGTAAGGTACAAAACGGTTAAATAAGGAAACGAAAGATCGTGAAAATAAATATTTTATCAAATCGATTGCGTTTTAGTTATAATTGTACATGTATATAAAGTACATAAAAGGAATATATTTTCTATTGCTACATCGTGTTATAATAACTGAGACAAGTTTACTGTGCTCTTGTACAATTATCTCTCGAATATAGTATTAACAGTTATGGTAGTGCCACAAATATTTGCCTAGAGCCTTTAACAAAGATCCAGAAACTAATCGTGAAGTTTATTCTTAAAGTCCCATTAAGGACGAGTACTAATTTTATTTAAAAAAAACTAAATGTTCCCATCAAAAAATATTCGAAAATATCCTGCTGCATCTATTAAAAATATTTATATGTTTGAAGAAAGAACAAGAACTAGAGCCTTAATACAATCAGAAAATCTTTTAATATTCCAGTTTCTAACGCCTCTTATGGACAAAGAAGTTTTAAATACGATGCTATTAAGCTATTCAATTCCCTACCTAGTGACATCAGAAATACGAAAAAAAACATATCTGCAATGATATATAGAACTATGATATATACGCCATTGGTAAAGAATATTGTTATTACTAATTTTATTATGAAGACTAACAAATAAGATATTATATGTAACTATTTCGTTTCTTTTTTTTTAAATTAGGATTGTATCAATAAGGTTCGAATTACATCTATTATTTAGCTCGGTTTTTTTTACTGTTGATAATTCGTTTGTAATTGACAATGGTATCGTCACCAAACGATGGATTCTAGAACGAAAGCAATGTGTTTGTGGATAGACGTAATGTGTATCGTAATGCCGGTGTAAGAAGGTTTACATCAGATGTTAAAATCAATTTCATTATTTATTTATAGTAAATGTAATTTTCCCACTTCGTCTTAATCCCTCCTTCCTTTGACGTTCTGTTTCTTTCTTTTTTATGTGTTGACTCATTCTGTTTCATATAAGCATGTTTTTGTCTCACTGTTCTATTATTTCATTTTATATTTTGTTTTTTTTTTTGTTTTGTATATCTTGTAGTGTTGGGCGCTAAAATGTAGCATCGCTATTGCGTGCTCGACTGTATCTCAGGATTCGTGTAGCATCGCTATTGCGTGCTCGACTGTATCTCAGGATTCATGTAGCATCGCTATTGCGTGCTCGACTGTATCTCAGCATTCGTGGGTGAGACTGATGGATGAAGCACGGGGATGTGGTGATGTAAAACATGGAAATAAAACCCTATTCACAGGAAAACAGTCTTTATTGGCTCTAAAACCCCGATTATCATGGTGGAGAAAAGAGAAGAGTAGAGAGGAGGATTAAGTCAAAACGAAACGGTTTAAATAATAAATTATGGCTCTTGTGGTCAGATTCTTCTCCTCAGCATCAGGCAAGGCCGCTCCAGTCCTGATGCTCACAGATTCCCACGGTCACCTTCAGCGAAGTCTATGACGACTCTTCGGAAGCGCCATCCGCCACAGCTTCTTCCGTGGGGTTCAGACAATAGTATGTAAGGATGCTATCTTTGGTCCTGTTTGGTCGTCGATACAGCAACTGACCCTCGTGCCCGTTCATCACTCTGCGGGGATTTTCTCCAACGCACCAGGCACGCGCGGTTGGGTTTCATAACCTTACAATTTTGCCATCAATAAACTAAAACATACCCACTTCGGGTAAATTGAATAGACGCACCCCGACGCACGTCAAACAAAACAGAAAATTAACACATAATCACTCCCAAAAAACACGTCGAGCTCGACCGCCCGTGTCAGGTTATATCTGCTGCCATCTTGAACCGACGCCTACCACGAATGTCCTGTCCATAGATACGTAATGAAATTCTATCATAGACAATCGCAGTGTTCCATCCATATCAGGGATAATAATTACGTTACAATCTCAACCACATATGTGATCACTCTATGTATTTCTGTTTATTTTTTTAAATTTTACCCTGATGAAGCTTGAGATAAGCGCAACCGGTTGGTTTATTTAAAAATAAATTAGTTGTTTTAAGCAAGTGTTAATTAATTGTAAAGAAATAGTTTCCGTCTACGAAAATAAATAATATAAACAAATATTTATATTATAACACTAATAGGGGTATTTAATAAAAATAAAAAACTTATGAATCCAATATTTTTCTAAATGTAATATTTTTGGAAAACATATTTTCAAACGTCACTTATTCCCATAAAAAAAAAAAACAACTTTCAAAATTAATGTATCTTTCAAAATCCTTCTTAATTCCATGCAATATTGTTAACAAAACTGGCTTATTCCATGTAAGTTAATGGAAACAGAGAATTTGTTCATGTGAAAAAATGGTCTTATGGACATTTTCATATATTGTGTTTCAAAAATAGCTTATTCTAATTGACTTTCAAAGCGGGCTTATTCCAAAGATAAATTATAAGCATCTTTTTAATATTTATGTATATTATAAAGATTACAATTATTTTTCATTCATGTACATTAGACACACCTCTGGCAGTTTTTTTTTACAATTTCCCTGCAACGAAATTTATTAAGCAATTAAAAAAAGTACATTTATTTATTTTTTTAAATTAATTCATATTTAATTCTGACATTTTAAGGTGAGGCATAAATATAAAAAAAACGTACATATAATAGAATTATTTTCATAGTCCTCCTAACTAAGAGATCCTGTGCTGAGATGCCCTAGGTTTCGAAAGAGGGGGTTTCAGCGACTTATATTTCAACTTCAAGGTTTTGGGTAGGGTATTTCCTTACCCAAACACTTTGTAGGGTAACTTCTATGATGTTGTTTTAAGAACACTAGTCAGTTCTGTTAATTCCTTATGCCAAGTTTTGCTGGACTTAATTCAATTATTGATTAAATTACTTTGTTTGATACTAACTGGGAGTTAGTTGTATAATTTGATAGTGTAAAATTCAGATCTTCTTTAAAAGTAATGTTACACGTAGGTTCATTAACTTGTCTATTTACTTTGCTCTGGTATTATGATTATGACGATTGATAGCCATTTTGTCTTTTTTGAGATGTATAATCAAAATATTTTTTGGCAATGACTTTTTCTATACTTAGAACGTCAAAATGTTTAAAATTTCCGTTGTTGACGTTCTTATGGGGACCTTTAAAGTATTTTTTTATGATATGTTTCTGAGTTGCATTTAGTGGTTTTACGTCATTTGATACACCTGAGCCCCTTTCCAAAATTCTGTATTCCAATTGAGAGTGAGATAAAGCATACTACACTCTATTTAGATTCTTGGTTGACAAGATATTTCATAATTTTTTGAAGAACAATAATATGTTTTATTAGCCTTTTTGAAGTTCCGTTAATGTGTAAATCCCAGCGGAGTTTATCATCAATTAAGATCCCAAGTTATTTAATACTAGCTTTAGTTATGGGCGGGCAAGTGCAATGAGGTAAATTATTTGGACATTCATGAAACATGAGTGTTTACTCATTCATTGGTTGATCTCTTTTGTTTAGGGAGAATGTTAGATATTTAGTTTTACTCACATTTAATGTAAGCGAGTTCACTTTTCATCAGTTTTAAAATACTGCCAAGGTATGCTCTGCCTCTTTAAAGGTATTTGTCCAATGTTGTTCATGAAAAATAATAACGGTGTCATCTGCAAAGTTAATTATGTCTCCTTTTATTGGAAGATTCGTTAGATTATTTATGTAAATGAGAAATAGTATTGGTCCTAATACTAACTAACTAACTAACTAACCATCACGCCGTTTCCCCGCAGGGGTAGGCAGAGAGGATGGACCGCCAAACAACTCGATCTTGGCATACACTTCTTGGTCCTAATACGCTTCCTATTATATAAAATAACATATTAACAACATAAAAACAATAATTAGTAATACTAATAAGTTTTTGACAGACCACTGTGGATATATTAACGCCAAGTTAACGAGCTTACGGCGGAAAATTACCTAATCCAGTTTTTGATCCAATCTGTGAATGCAGCAACTCTTGTGAAAATGAATGGGTCATCGGTACTGATTAAGCGGTCCCATGAACATAAGCCATAAACGGTTCCATTATATACCAAAGGTGCACCAAAAATACGATTGTTCAGGTCATAGTCCAGTTGCAAGCAGATCATGTTATCGGTTACCAAATCTTTATGAGGGAAATAACCTTCAAAAAAGTTATTACAATCACGTTTATCACGATAATTCCCAGTTCTTGATTCACCCAATGTTCCGGAAGGAGCACCTGAAAACTAAGGAAGAAATTAAAGTAACCCATGTATGAACAAAATGTAAAAACTTTTCTTTTAAAAAAGGTGTATGTCGTTCATCCTTATCATCCATTTCTCTAAGATCGTACATGCGACTCGATCTTAAAAAATAAATTATATGGACCCGTAATTAAACCTTTTTTTTCAATATGTACTTGGCGATAAACACTAATGTTGCTATAATGCTTTGTGGTTTTTTGCCTCACTGGAAACTAAGATATAACAAGACTATAATCTTTCTTTAATGAAATACACTTGATCTCATTGCTATAAATACGTTTATACTCGTGTGTACGGCTTATGTTTGATTCTTCAAATTACGGAACAACACCACAGAAAAACAGTTACTTACGTATTCTCTGAAATAAGTTACTTTCAAAGAATCGACTTCATATGGCAGTAGATCCCGTTCGGGAAGATTCAGCACTGCAACTCTATAACTGAGCTTTAGGGGTTGAGAAAGTCTGAGGACTGCAATGTCAGCATCCAAGTCAGGACTGAATTTAAAATGCCTGTTAACATTTTCCACAAAGTGTTCTTGCCCTCCGTACAGGTGGTTTGACGACCCAACTCTAACCATAACACTTCTGAATTCAACCTTATCCCTACAACGGTAAAATAAAATATTAAAACAATATACTTAAATATTAAAAAAAAAATTAAACTGTTTTATTTTCATTTGACCCCCTTTAAAAATCGTGCACATGCAACTGATGAAATGGCTCCACATACAACATGACAGAAGGTTTTCAAAACGGTCTAATTAAAACCATTAATTTTATTTCTTATTCTACTCCTTTAATTGCACCAGCAATTTATAATTATACATATGATCTTTTTTCTGGTTTTATATCAAAAAAGTATTCAGATGTTGCATCTTATCAAAATGAATGACATTTCGAAACCTGAAGAATTAAATAATCTGTGATAATCTTAAAAAAACTTACCCGGCACACGTTGCTGTGGTCAACACGTGTCTACTGCTGATGATGGCTCCATTGCAATGGAATTTGTAAACATCCCCATGACGCCAGAAAACGGCAGCCATGTACGGGGTTTCCAATATGTCAGAATATATTTCTGGAATGCAAATTTAATCATATTTTATCTGAATAACAATAAATAAAGTGTATAACATTATTCTCTGATCACCCTTGATTGGAACCTGCTGCAGGTATCTTCAGCTTTTTATAAGGATTTTGCAATAACGTTTCCACCACGAAGAGTTTCAAGAATACTCGTCGCAAGGTGAAATTTTCTTAGGTTCGAGAAATAATTTTTTAGCCTTTGAAACTTTCACATAGTGATAACGACGAATGAAAGTTGTTAAGAATGTAAAATAATTCTCAGAAAATCATTTTATATAACACAACATTTGTAATTTAAGAGAATGTGCCTGTCTATTAGATACCATAAGTTAACAACTTACCCTGTACACAAACAAGAGATAGTATGACAAGTATTAGCCCAACGCGACACATTGCAATAGTTTGAAAAAGTGTTTGGACAGTGTTATTATTTTATAGGTTCAAAAGGGGGCGGAACAGTAAACTGAGAGAGATCGACTTAGTCGCACAGATCGTCAATCTGTCAAAACCGTTAATTTATTTTTTTGGATATCAAATATCATAATTAATATGACTGCAAGTTTAATTAAAAATTCTGGAGTTTTATGACAAGGTCATTTGTTTTATTTTCTATAAGGAAATTTCTATAATACAAAACTCCCAACACGTTCATCATTAAATAGGGAAACGAATGTTCGTAAAATTAAAAATTTTATCAGTTCGATTGTGTTTCAAATGTGTTCGATTGTGTTTCAAATGTGTTCGATTGTGTTTCAATTGTGTTCGATTGTGTAATAAATATATATTTAACATTTTTAACAATGAAAAAACTGTTTTTTTTTGTGTTATTGTTGTTATTTGTACAATATACGTTCTATGGTACTCCGAAGTAGTCCAATATAAGTTTTGCATAATAATAATGTATTTCTACATATACCCATCCTAAGTGTATTATTATTCGTATTTTTAATAAGATCTATCATAATAAAAAAAAATCATAGCTCACACAATACCCCTCATTGAACTTTATTAGGCTTAATCAAGATCATCACCTACAACTTCACCAAGATAATAGGATTTTACGTTTCATGGGGGAAATATTGTAACAGGAAAAATAAAAGGATAAAAAAATGGAAGCCATTTCATAAAATTATAAAAAATAAAATAACTTGGTTTTATTTTTTATAATATTGTATTCCCACAAAGTGTTCGCTACATGTAAAGATTTAAGCCATTTCAATGACATTGACGTATTTAGCTGCCGGAATGTTAGGTAGTGTATATCATTTTTCATTATTTAACACGTAGGTATTACTATATTTTTGATAGTATTGTTGTTATTTTAGGAGATATATATAAGGATCATCAATATAATGACTAATATTTAAATAATTAACTTTTAAAAAATTTATGAGAATTTATTTGAAAATAATATCAATAATTCTTTAAATAATTAGATATTATTAGCTCAGCGGTTAGAGCATTATCCTGGTACGACAAAAGGTCTTATTGTTCTGAGAGATACTTTTTTTTCTATTTCTAATTTCAGATGTATTTGTTAATTTTATCTTGAATGATTAAATATTGCAAAAGGGTTTATAACCTTCAGAAAGTTATTCAAATAAATTGAATATAATTTTAATGTTTACTTGGATCATCTAGTTGTTACTTTTAAGTGAATCGTCATAACTTATCAATATAGATGGTAGGTAGTCAGACATTATTAGTTAGAAATTATTTAAAAAAAACTTTCATAATTATATTTCGAATTTAAACATAGCACGTTCTTATCAAACGAAATTGAATCAAATAAATAAAATTAACAAAAATATTAAAAGTGCTGTAAACAAAGTTGTTGTTTTATTTTTTAAATCTTTTATTACATTGTTTTTTTTTTTTGGAACATAATAACAAATAATTATGTCCTCGCTGGGTTTTCCCGTACTGAAGATTTCATTTACAAAATGTTAAATTATATTAAATTGATGTGGTTGCTGAAAAAAAAAAAAAATTTTATGTGCTGTTGAGTGGTTTCGATGTTAGTCTGTATTTGGTGTTAATATATTTTCTATTTCACATCTCTTTATGTAACGTATTCAGCGTTTTCTTTAATTTTTAAATTTAGTATTGTTGTTTTGATTTTTAAGGGAGTTTGTTGTAGAGTTTAGTATCATATCAAAAGAAGTTTTTTTGTTCAAATGTCGTGTTTGTGGTTCCTTATTGAATGTGTTTTTGACTCTAGTTTGAGATCTAGTGTTACTAGGATGTGTGTTATTTCTTGTTTTGGTATTTATGATTGTAAAGTAGTATTGTTTTAGTTTATAATTATTTTATTGGTCTAATGTTTAGTTTGTTGAAGATTTCGTCAGTGCTAGTTCTTACAGGGACTTTAAGTATAATATTCATGATTGCTCTTTGTGTTCTAATGAGTATATTATGAATATTATCATTAGCACTTCCTGTCCGATAAAACCATACTCTAATAGTAGATTGACAGAGAGCCTTTAGAGGAACGGCTGCGCGGCCTATTTCGTACAAAACTTGATTTTGGATTTGAGGCCAACATACTCCACCCAAACCTAATGAACTCTTTTTTCTTCAAAAAGTGTAGTAAATATCTAGTACGGATTAGAAGTAATTTATTTATTTTTGTTTAAAATTATGAAATATGGGGAATTAAAGAATTAATTTTTCGCGATTTTAGAGGCAACTTTAACAACAATTTGTGGGCTAACGGTTATTTAAAAAAAAAATTATCCCGTCTCCATTGAAAATATAATGAAATATAAAATAAACAAAAAGTGTGTAAGAATAAGCATTATGGTGGACTTTAAATTAATTTTTATAAACAATAATTATTAGCCTGAAATACTCATCCAAATTGAAAAAACCTTCCGAGAAAAGATAAATGTCGCTGACAGGACTCGAACCTGCAACCTTCTAATATCCGGTCAGATGCTCTACCGTTGAGCTACGTCGGCTTATCGCAAACCCGCCAAGTTAATCAATATATACTAGTGTTTCATTCAATAATTACTGTTTTTTTATTATATTTCACGGTAGAGCATCTGACCGGATATTAGAAGGTTTCAGGTTCGAGTCCTGTCGGCGACATTTATCTTTTCTCGGAAGGTTTTTTCAATTTGGTTGAGTGTTTCAGGCTAATAATTATTGTTTGTAAAAATAATTGTTACCCTTTGCGCTACGCACAAAAATCTTGTCTTAAAAACTTTAGTTTATCAATTAATAGACTTTAAATTAAATTAAAAACGACCAATTTGTGTTGGAACACAAATTTTCCGTAAATAAATTAAAATATCGACCCGAAAAAACGTTTTTTTTTTTAAATGTTTTGTTTTTATATTTTTATTTACATAATCATATTTTCATATCAAATATGGTAATTAAAAAAAATCAATAAACACTTAAATAATTTTCTAAGTTGCCTCTAAAATTATAAATTTTAATTTTTTTTTTCATCGCATATACTTCATAATTTAAAACAAACAAAAAAAAATACTTCTCATCCGTACTACATATTTACTAAACCTTTAATTAAAAAAACATATCATTCAGTTTGGATGGGTACTTTGGCCTCAAATTCATAAATTAAGTTTTGTAAGAAACAGAAATTTATTTGTTTACAATATAAAATGCATCTCCAAAAGTTGGGGAAACTTTGCAAAAAACAAACCTGATATTATGTTATCATAATCCGATATATTTTTAACACATGTTTTCATAAAATTTATACAATTCTTATCAAAAACAGAACAAAATAATAATTATAGTTACAATGTCATGCTGAGTAATAAAATAAAATATAAACAAAGAATCATATACAAGTCAAAATAGTACGTTTTCCGTATTGCCATAATATCATTTGACTTTTGACTCAAGGAGGTGCATAAACGTGGATTTTCATTTTAATGTACATTCCTATGACTAAAACGTGGAACTATATCGAGACACGGCTGGGCAACGTTGTGAGGCGGGTTAAGAAAGGGGCTGTAGGAAGGGATTTGTTAATACGGGCCGCTTTAAATGTAGGAGGAAAGACGGATGCCAGTAGCTCTTTCCACAAACGAGCCGACTTACTCAAAAACGAGTCGGCGAAACGACCCGTTCTTATGAAGTCAACCTCAAGAGTGAATGGATGTTCCGGTCGTGTATCGCGCACGTGCACGGGCGCGGAGGTTATCAAAGCTGGTAGCTCCTTCTAGCATGCTGATATTGAAATATCTGTATAACATTATATACATCAATATACGAGTATATATGAAATACAGGTAATAAGTCTCACATGGTCCTTGTGTTTTTTTTTTAATTATTTTCTGTTAATGTGATCATTATGTTTCGGTAAAAAGTATAAATTAATCATCACTGATGGAAGTCTAAACTTTAAATCTATGCGTCTCTGAAATTCATACTGAATTTCCATGGTCTTATATGGAATATATAATATCATATACATTTTTTGCACCCATGTCATAAAACTAACGATAAAACATATACATAATATTAATATAGGCAAAAACTTCCTTCTTCTTTTGGCGCTCATAAAATTTTTTAAATTTTATCGTATAGAAGTATCTGTCTAGCATTACCATCTTTATTAACATGTAGAATATCATATATATGTATGTATATTATCCCCAAACTGATAAGAGGCATGCAAATGCAGCTGTAATGTATCATAAACATACTCGCCCCACTGCTGTTCAATATCAGGTTATGTTCTGATTTTCCAAATAGTAATACTTTGTACATAATTTATTCTAAAATGTAAATATGTTAGTTGTAAGACTCTCTCACTAGTTTTAAGTCACTAGCTACAGGTCTAAGTTGTAAGTCGCTATCTATATAAGTCTTAGATGTAAGTCACTAATTATAAGTCTGAATTAGGTATTTTCTAGTTAGCTGTAAGCCAATAGTAATAAATCTAATACGTAAATTATTACATATAAGTCTAAATGATAAGGTATAGGTTAGATAAATTATGTTGTAAAGCGCCCTTGAGGTGATTTTCTCACGAAAACGGCGCTATACAAATAATCCATTTATTATTATAATTAGATATAAAATATGAAGTAATATTTGTACAGCGCCCTTGAGGTGATTTTTCACAAAAACGGCACTATACAAATCATCCAATTATTATTAGTATTATTCTTATATATGATATTATCATATTGGCTCTTATTTTTGATAAGAAACGTATCTAGATAGAATTCAGTACTATTTTTAAACTCATCTTTTCAGAAACTCCACCCATAAATGGCTAATAGAAATGCAAAACAGATTTTCGTTGTTGGCTAGCCCGTGAACCGTTTGTTTTTGTGAGTGTTTGTCTTTGTTTTATGTGAATACATCGCGAGTCCCTATAGTCTGGAACCAATGGGACTATGTAAAATTCCAATTCCCCAACTATTCTGTTATAAGACTGAAGGTAGTGGAGAAGGGAAGGAGATGTGGAGGAGGAAGGTGGGGAAGTACCTAACTCTTGAGATCTAGTCACCAAATACGGCTAAAGCCATTTCAAGCAATGTTTCGATTTTGATTGGTGCTCTTTCACCGGGACGATACTGATAATATTGTTTGGCATTTAATTGAATATATTTGTTATTTTGGAACTACAAAATATCATTACAATGGAAACTCCAAGTTACTCAATTTGTCTTTGGTGTTCTCCACATTCAAATGTTTACACATAATTGTATTTAACAATTCATTTAAATACACAAGGGAAAACATCATAATTCAGATTTTTTATCTATTATCTACTAGGTATATGTTTATTTTATTTTATTTTCTTTTATAGACATATCGATAGATGAAATTTCAGAAAAATTATTTTAACACCCTCTCCGCATAATTATCTACTTTGCAAAGCATTAAATAATTTAAATAAAATTACCCTATAATATGATGTACAATCAACTCCTTTCGGAAAGTAACAATAATTTCTGAACACCGTTTTGTAAAAGTAAAACATATGCATTTGGAACATCGTGTTTATACACTTATTTTGATTTTTCTATGAGCCATATTTGTGTTGCAAATTAAAACTTTTTAAACGATCACAACGCCATCATTTGTTCTCTGGTTTTAAATGTCTGGCTGTATCTTCTGCTCTGAGTACCTACCTACATTGATTCCCATGGGTTTACATATAATGTCGGGTGGTGATATAGTTTCTCCGTTTGTGCAATATGCAAACAGGGGCGTTCTTGAAAGATGTCACATAAAACAACAAAAAAATGCACCTCTGCGCAGTTTATTTTTATTTATTTATTTTAACATTTTTTTATTTATTGATTTCTATTTTATAATATAAGCAATTGTTAAATAGAATGATATGTATGTACTGTAAATCTCTATATAAAAAAATAATGCTCGATTTTCTTGAAAATCGCTGGACCGGTAAAAATAAAAATTGCACAGTTTGTTCGTATTAGTCCTGAGAAGGTTTAGAGAGTAGTTTGAATGAAATCCAATATGTAAAACTGTTGCTATAACGTTTTAAAATTAGTATGAAAAACATGGAACCATGTTGTATTCAGGTTAGCTCATATACGAGATATGCCACTCTGGTTAGCCACAGATTACATGTTCAAATAAGAATGTTTGTTTGGGTAGAATATTTTCAAAATGGAAGGTACCTACTTTTTTATTTAGATATGTTTTGAAAAAAATAAATGTCAGGAATGAAATAAAATTTTCAAATTGTTTCTTTGTAAAGAGATTTCAATTCAATTATGGCACCCAAAGAAGGCCGGGTTATTAGTATATTATAGCGTATCGTGAATGCCTCTATAGGAGAACCTGTACTGAGGTGTTCACGTATTAATTATATAGCAATATTGTGAAATGGTTGTACAATTTTGTTTAAGTATAATAAAAATAAAATTAAAAATATTGTAAAAAGGACTAAAATGCAAAATTAATTATTCATGCTCAATGTAAATATCGTTATGTATGATTTGATGTAACTTAACTATTGAAAATGTCTATTCCTTTTGATTTTATCCAGATCGACATATTAAGTTTTATTAAATGTGTTGGTGAATCCTCTCTTTTTTTTATTTATTTATGATTCGGCTGTTATCCTCGCATCTTTGGGGATGCTGTCTGGAGGGTCTTTTGAGGCAAATGATGTTCTGGAAAGGAAAACGGTATGAGGGGCGTGTAGGAATTTAGGGTCAGTTTATCCAGGAATGACGTCTGCAGCTTTTACTCCAAATAATCTCATAAATCACTGGAAACAATTTTCATGGATGTGCTGATACACCTTGTAAATTTGAAATAGTTTGATATACATAAAATGATCTTTTATAATAGATAAAAAAAAAATTGCTGGTGCCTTTTCATTCAAAATATCTTTAATTAATAATGTATTTATAATTTTTTTTTTTTAAAGTAACTCCACACAGGAGACCAAGGAGGAAATAATTTCCCTCAAGGCCTATATCATCTTTGGGGATGCTGTGTGGAGGATCTTTTAGAGGATAGGAAGGAGTGAACTTGGGTCTTGAAGAGACCCATGTTATAGGATGGAGGAAACACAGAGGCCGGCAGATCATTCCACAGCTGAGCTGTTGAACACAAGAACGAGTCGTAGAAGCGACCCGTTCTCATGTGACAAATGTCAACCGTGTGCAAATGTTGGGAGCGCGTTTGGCGTGTTTCCCGACTATGCACCGGTGCCGAAGGGATCAATGACGCTAGTTCCTCGGAGCATCTTCCATTAAAATACCGGTAGAACAAGGACAGCATTCCCACCCGACGTCTGTGCTCCAAAGATTGCAACTCATTTGTTAAGATAGGCGAATCTATCAAACGGACCGCCCGTTTCTGCACAGAGTCAAGGTTTTTTTTCAGATATTTTGGGACTCCTGACCAGAGGTGGCTGCCAAATTCTACAATGGGGCGAACTTGCGATTTGTACAGGGTCAGCAGTTGTGTACTATTAAAGTATCTGCGGGCTCTGTACAATACGCCCAGCTTCTGAGAGGCTAACTTTACTCGGGTTTCGATGGAGCCCCCATACCTGAGCTGGTCACTTAAGGTTAAACCAAGCATATCAATGGAGGGCTTGTTGGGAAGATTGCTTCCTAATAATAATTCATTCAGCCCAGCCCAATGCAACCCATGTGTGTGTACTGACAAATTGATGGAAATAACAACTATTCGTAGCGGAGAGTGATAAAAAATTATTCCAAAAACAATATTATTATGCATATTTGTAAAAAGCATTAACTTTGTGGCTCGCCATAATTTACAATAAAAAACACATAAATTTGTTGTAGACTACTTTTATTTTATTAAAACTCTAAGGGTTTTAATAAAATAAAATAAAACTCTAAGAGTTTTAATAAAAAAAAATGGTCTACAACAAATTTATGTGTTTTTTATTGTAATATTATTATGATTGTCACTGGTTTTCGATAGGTCCATTTTAAAATAAGTCATTTGAAATGTCGCATCCATTTTTCTTTTTACAAACTTTCCCAGATAACTCTGATAAGAACCTGACATTATTTGAGCACGTCCTACTACTATTATAAGCGGAAAGTGTTGCTTGTGCAAATGATGGAGGACTAAGGCAATAGATGATTGATTGATTGAGTAGGAATCTGACTATTTGAATCTCTCAACCAATTTAAAGATTGTCTACATTAAAAATAGATAAATACTTTTAACATTACATTTTCATTTAAAAAAATAATTTGGTTATTTTATTTTGATGAGTATCGATTTGAACTAATTAATTACAGGAATTTATTTTCCCTGATGTCGAAACACCGAAAAATAGGTCACAAAACGGCCGCTTGTTTCGATTTACACCTACGCAATAAAAACATGGCCGTATATTTAAAAAAATGTGATTCTCAAGCACAAGTATATATTTAAAAAAATTGCAGTCTTTCCCTGAAAAACTTTATTAGTCATATTATACAATTAAACCAAATCAAGAAAAAGTTTCCTAAGTAGGAGATTTGATGCTTCAAATCATTCTGACAGCCCTGACACATTATTTTTTTTTAGTTTTATAAGAAGACTCGCTAAAACCAATATAACTCGAAGTATTTCATTATAAAATCTAAAATAATTCTAGGTGGAATTAGTTTGTTAAAAACAAAATCTAAATTTTCAAACCAAAAAACGTAATTTTGAAGATAGGTAACGATATAACTTAAAGGACTTAAATGAAGGAAGTGATCCAGTCGTTGAGAGTAGATATTCTCGTGAACGCAATCCGTGAGGTGAATTTAATTGTCCAATATTTCCATGAATATATTCCACACGCTATCGGGACTATCCATTTTAAAAATATAGCTCGAACTCGTACACATCGTGTTGCTTGAAAGCAATCGTTTATCAGAAAAAAATCATTTAAAATCTCCATCACAAATCGAGAAAGGCCAAACGGAATTGTGTTCAGCTGGAAGCTTCGGATCACTGTTGTCCAAAAGAAACGTTTTCTTTTTGTTTTTAAGTAACATATATTACATTTTATTATAAGGAAAAACCAGTTTCCATAAAAATATTTTCATAAGTAAACATATGAGATAAATTAATTAAAAATTATTCCGTAATCACCATTTTAGTATCATATCAATATGTTTTGAAAGCGAAACTTTTCTAATCAGGAATATGCAGAATACAAAAAAAAATTGTTATGTAAATATTAATAAAGTGGTGATTACAAAGTAATTTTTTTTTTTTTTTACATGAATACCGCACAAGAGTCCCAACTGCTCCCAACCGTCTGGAGCCAGTGAGACTATGGCATTCCCAATTGGGGAATGTTTTGAGGCTGAAGGTATTGGGGAGGGGAAGGAGAAGGGGAAGAGGAAGGGAGGTGGGAAATACCTGGCTATTCAGATCTGGTCACCAAACACGGCTAAAAGCCATTTCAAGCAACGTTTCAATTCTGAATGGTGGTCTTTCACCAGGGCGATACTGAGAGTATCTTCCACTCTGGAACGTGCGCAAATATGTTATATATTATTTTTAAATTAATCAATTGTGAAACAACACAAATTAATTAAATAAAATTTACTTGCGCACGCCGGGATTTGAACCCGCGACCTTCGGATTCGTAGTCGAGAGCCTTACCCCTCGACCATGGAGGCCGTCACTTAACTGGTTCCCGTAATAACGCTACTCTAGTACGATTACCAGCATTCACAAAAACGAAATTCTTAACATGGCAACTCGAACCTTTAGTTTAGCAACACCTGTAAAATAAAACATTTATTTAGAATAAAAATATGCCGATTCTTTCCGGAGTATACAGTATCTGTATTCCTATTTTAATCAAGCTGATAAATTATGAACAGTTTTGAAAATACTGTTTCTGATTAGCCACTATTTTATCAGCTATTTCGCATGTTACTATCTTGTCTGATAACGATACTCAAAAATCAATTCAAATCAAATCAACAAAGCGGAATTGAATCTACCTTGACACTTGATAGCCGTCGGCAATACTTACCAGTACGAAAAAATGATATGAAGATAAAACCTACTTTAAATCGCACGAAGCAGTTGTCATAACAAAATAGTCAAAAATGACTCGGTCACGTTAAAAATTGTAGTTCTATACCGTTTGAAGCAACAGGATTGCAGACATGTACGGGTGATCGAGAATGTCAACTCGTTTTGAGCTCCTTGAAATATCGAAATCAAATTAGTATTTTCGTTTTAATTTTTGAAACATCATATACATTAAAAGTTTTATAAAGTAAGAATAGGGAAGATAAAGGAAAACAAAGATTTGATTGCGACCAAGCCTCAAACTCTGGAGCTTCCTCTATCTAGGAGAATACTTCCACTTCCATTCCCACACTTTTCAAAGAAATGTGCATATCAATGGCAGTAAAGAAATGGGTTTCGGACGTGTCGGCAGCGCAATATACAGAAAAACTAACACACTAACTATCACACCGTTTCTCCGGAGGGTTATCAAAGAGGATAGACCACCACAAGGCTCTGTCCGGTAACACACTCCTTGTTTATTTCGCATTTAAGTATCCTCTCTACATATTCATTCTGTTATTCATACTCTTGACTTTAAAATGATGTCGTTAAAAGGGTGGTGAAGCTAAAAACTAAAGCTAGCCTGTGGTCCAGAGCAAATAAGAGATATTGATAATACCCAGTAGTATGGGAGTCATTAGTTCAGCTTTGATCATCAACCAAGTATATTGGATACGTCATACAATAAACATAGCCGGAGAGGACAGTCATGCAGGTAATAAACAAAACCAAGCCATTTGGTGACCTTGGAATCCACAAGACCAAAACAACGATTCGTGTGCAATGCATTGAAACATTTCTAAATAAGGGTGAAAGAAAAAGTCATTCAATCGTACTTTTAAAACCAAGACATAAGCCCAACCACGTATTGAAAAATGTTAATATGTGTGTTTTTTTATGTGAATACCGCACAAGAGTCCGAAATGCTCTTTACTGAGCCCGTGAGACTATATACCTCTCAATGTTGTGAAACCAAACAAGTGGGGAAGGAAAGAAGATGGAAAGAGGAAGAGGAGAGGTCACCAAATACGGATTAAGTCATTTCAAGAAACTTTTTGATTTTGAATGGTGGTCTTTCACCAGGGCGATACAAAGAGTATCTGCAACTATGGATTCCACCATTTATGCATATGACAGTCGTTTTGCTGTTTCCCCAACTTCAAATAAAAGAATATGATTTTTTTATTATTTTGCACAAAAAGAGAGTTGTACACATCAGTTGCATATATACGGAATAGGACAAATAAAAATTATCAAGTAATTATGCGTCAATGGCAGTGGCGTGTAGTTCATAAAGGCTAAAAAACTCTGTCTACCTCGAGAAAAACGAATACGACCGAATAATAATAATATGTATTTTTAGTAATTGAATAAAATATTAACAACTCTCAAAATGAAAAAAGAAACAGAAAAGACACAGAAAAGAAAAAGGTAACGCCAGCAGCTGAGACTCGAACCTAGGACCTCATGATCTATCCGTTGTCGCCGTAGTATCCATAGAAGCCGTAAAGTTCCATTACCTTTTTCGCAGTGTTAACAAAAACTTTGATGAATAGCAAATCCGAATAAAGAGTCTTTATCTGAATACCGATATAATTATACTTATATCGGACGTGTTCAACTCTCTAGCAATGTTTTTTTGCGGCCATTTGATAAACACGTTTGTTATATGCCACTTGTATCATATCGGATAGTCGGATCATATAATAAATATTATTTCACTGTTCGCAAACGATCCCGATTCCCGATCCCTTTGTGAATGTAAATGTATTATGCAGGTGGCGGGGAGTGTCCCGTCACCGCTACTAGAAAAACTTGAATAAAACGTTAGAACGGTGCGAGGGAGAGTAGAGAGAGAGAGGCCTCCTTAAGTAGCCTGTGAAAACCAGGTCTTGTCAGTTAGCCATCAACTTGAAAAGACGCCACCGCTCCCTCGACTGCTCCGCTCGCTACGACTTCTGATCTACTCGCCTTCTTTCCTTCTGACCACCGCTTACCCTGGACCCCAATCAGACTACTGCATCTCACTGGTCCCAGACCAAGCATCGTCATACAGACACAGCCTCGAGCTCTACTGATAATTCTGCATGAATTGAGTTTTTGTTCAGAATTACATTTGCAAATTACAAAAGTCGTTAATGAGGTCTTGTCGTCAGTATAATTCCTCCTTGCAGGGGGAACGATAGGTTGTGATTTCTTCTCTCCCAGCCGTCTCCGCAGATCTGTATCAGCTGCCCCCTACAGTTTGCTTGTGTCCCATTACGTCTGGTACAATACTAACTAAATGTTGGATTAACAAAAATACGTACACCTACATATTAAAAATTATGTCACCTTCTCAACTGTATCAAATTAAACAACAAATGATGGTGTAATTGCCTACATTGGAGACGATTTAAAAACTGATGTCAAAGAAATAAATATAACAAATGCAAATGGTCTGAAAATTACAATTGGAAAAGAAACAACAATACTAGCAATATACTGATCGCCCTCATCAAAAAACATGGACCCTTTTCTAGAATCTCTTTGCAATGAAGTAATCCTCCACAAAAACACTGATAATATATTTATTATTAGAGACATAAATATCAATAGACTAGGAAATGGCCATCCTAAAAGATATGAATATCTGCATACACTAGCTGCCTATAGATTTAAAAGCCTAATTAATGACATCTCAACACAGGACTGTCCTAGTGGCTAATGTTATTGTTTTTTTTTTTTTTAATTTAAGAATAAGTAAATGAACTCATCCGAATATGTAATGACATCATATATTGCGTTGACCATATTTTTAGAAAATCTAATAAAATAAAACTAGATCCATCATTTACACATCCACTATAATCGACCACTACACAACAATATTATCCATTGTGCGAAATAACAATAAAAAATCCCAATATGGTCAAACAGTTTTGTAAAAAGAATGGAATAAACTGGAATAAAGTAAAAAATACTCCATAATATGCAGTGTCACAAAACAGAATCTCTCGATCCTGTTCGTAAGCAGATTTGAATTTGCAATCTTAGTAAAGTTCACCAAAAGATCTATTATATAGAATGTTCCCGACTAGCTCAACTCATGGTAGATGGATGTATACAAAAAAACGATACATCCGTCTATTAATCGTGTTGTCAGTTCGTTAATGGACGATTTTCGAAATTTCCGCTTAGTTATCATTAATAAAAACAAACACATATAAATAGAAACAGGAATAGGGAATTCAATAGTTAATTGCTGCAATTCGGAAATTCTCATAAAGGTAACGATTAACGGGATTGTCAATGTTTATTTTATTTATGTGTAATGGAGTAAGCGTGCGGGGTTATGTTGGTGCGTATAATAACCCCTCAACGTGGCAACGATTATGAAACATATTTTTCATCTCTTATTTAATTATTACAGTGTTGTATAATTTGTGTAATTTTTGAAGGACCATTGCGTGATATGTGCGTTACCGTTGCACCAAGGAGAGAAAATATTTCAAGATAAAAGGGAAAGGATTCACCAAAGGTATTTCAAGCCCAGTTATCTTCTCATTCAGTTAATCTTCACGGAACTCATAAAGCGGACGTTTATCGTATCGAGTTGCGATGGCGAACTTAAGTAATTTAGTGGTCTGCGATCGCGGTATAATGCATACCGTTTTCAATCACGTAGACGTCAAATTTATACTGGCGGCACGGAATCATGAAAGGTACGCACACAGGACAAGGTAGGAATGATTAGGAATATGCAACAATATTATAGCCCAAGTACAGGGGTTCATGAAATGATGTGTATATGTAGGTGTGTGTAAATAAAAGGGGTATTATGGAAAATGGCCCAACCATACCGTGAAATATACGGCGTGTATATGTAAGTAAGCATCGAGAAAAGTCAGATTGCACCCAAGAGCAAATTCAAACTGAAAGCAGATTTAAACAAACAATGCTTCTTTACGATTATTTTTGCTTCAAGTCGACCCACAGAATATCGGATAGAATGCATTATATGTACCTAAAGCATGGTGGCATGAGCACTGTACAGACTACGATAAGGGACAATTTACTTATGAAATTTGCAATAGGAGGTAAATGTACGCGATGCGACCGCTAACACTACCGTACGCTTACCTCGCATATGGATCAAGTATATGCAATTGACATATCTATAGTGTTATAATATAAAATTCCTAATGTAAAAAGTGTGTATGGTTACCCCACGTGACTCTAAATCTTCAGTCTGCAATTTTAGATTTGCAATAAGTAAAGGCATGCATTTAAAATATACTTTTAGAATAATGTACGTAAATTAAGACTTCTTAGGAAATGATATATGGGTCCATCTTGGGTCATATTTGTTGTTTGTGTTTTATATTTATTTTTATTTAATGCACAAACCATATTGCAAACACGTGCAATGATCCAAAATATGCACTCTCTGGAGTTAATGAAAAGGTATTCATGTCGGAAAAACTGTTTTTTTTCTACAATCTATAAGAGGTACTTTGTTTACACCACAGTTTATAACATACAAATAATTTAATTTTAATTGCTAGAATATTCAAAACTTAAAAATCAGGTAAGTAATTGATTAAAAATGTAAAAATACTTGAGAAAACAAAATAATTATTATAAAATATTACATAATAAATTTATATAAGAATTTTACCAGGATATCAGGTTTTTACTAATAGCATCCCTAATTGAGGTCATAGTGTTAGAATGAACTGGGTTGGGAGAGGAAGGAGGTCTTTGTAATAAACATATATCCATGTCATTTATTTTTCTAGAAAGGTATATTTTTATCAGCTTACACCGGATATCATAATTAAGTACCTAACTTCAGATAAAATAATTTTTAAACCGAAATTTGTGGTATCAGGGTAGTTTCTATAGGTGGTGACAGTATGGAGTCAATCCAGCTAATGAAAGCGGACACCCTCGTGAATACAGCCGGTCTGTCACACCTGTACGTCCACGAATACAGTCCAACCAGGGTGTCATTAACAATAAACGGCGAGCCGGGTGCATGACTACACAAAAACCTGCTTGGTTCGGTGCATATCATCCTGTCCGTAAATAATTCTTTGCTTGGGTAGCTCGACTGATAGATCACACTGCAAGAAATGTTGCTAAAAGTATTAAGTCTCATTTTTGCAACAGTCAGTGTTGTCGAAAAGCTCTGAAAATAAAGAGAATTTCATAAAAATTAGATTTCGTTCTGGTAGGTATTATTAAAGTTTTTCACGACCCAAAATATTACGGTAATTGGTTTTTGGGGTATTATGCCATTTTGCGCTTTCTCCTAATTTAGATAACGTTTCGGACAGTTTTGTAGTGTCCATCATCGAGGCAGATCTTGCCGTGTACATCCTGCTAGGCTGTTAGAAATGTTGGCTAAGGATGGAGGAAGGGCAACACGGCGTATTACCTTGAAAGTCAATCACTATAATAGATTATTTCGTTGAATTAGAGAAACGTTTTGGACAATACCTTAGGACAGGCAATCATTTTCCAATGTTTGTATGAAGTAACACCGGATGCAGCAATAGTTGCCGGAGCAGAAATCAACTGATTTTTAATTGCCGATGACATGGCGAAATTAACCGCGTCGCAGGAGAGGCTACAGGAGTGGATCAACCGCTTCAATAAAGTATACACGGTGGCAGGAATGAGGGTGAGCACCGCAAAAATAGGAGTTATGGTTATGGGAAGAGACTAACATCACTGTAGAATCTTCGCTAATGGGGGGGAGTTGAAACAGGTTGACTAATTTAAATACTTATACCTTGGGATTGAAATTGACCGTAGAATAGGTGCGGCAAGCGGTGCGCTGCGTCCTCTTTACAACTCAGTGATAAGGAAAACTGGGCTAAGTATCGAGACAAAGTTGGCAGTGTACAAATCAGTGTGTCGCCACACGCTTACTTATGGTCACCAGATCTGGATGTTGAATGAGCGAACACGTTCCAGGATCCAAGCTACCGACATGAGATTTTTGAGAGGAGTTGCAGGCGTCATAAGATGGAATCAAATTACAAGTCCGATAATCCGGGAGGAGCTAAACATCGAAACACTGCTACTTTTCGTAGAAAAGTTGCATCTGAATTGGGTTTGGTACGTATTAAGAATGCCAAAAGGTCGAATTCCCCCCAAATTTTTTGAGTGCTTTTTCAGTGGATCTCCCCAGACACAAGTGGGGGAACCAACTCCAGTGGGTGGACCTGCTATGAACGGATGCCGTTGACGTCGCACGGGACAGGGACACCTGGAGGCGCCTTGTCGATGCGATAGATCCCCGAACTGAGTAGGACAAGGGGAAGAAGATGTATGAATATATGAACAGCAGTCCTTTCTTCCATTAAATAAGTTGCAACTGCCAGGATCTGTTATGCAGTTTTCATTAGTGCCGGGAGGGTTTAGAAACTAGTTTGAATGAAATCCAATATGTAAAACTGTTGCAATAACATTTTAAAATTAGTATGAAAAACATTGAACCCACCATGTTTTATTTAGGTTAGCTCGTAGATATAACACCCACAGATTGCATATCCAAAAGAAAAAGATTTTTTATTGTAGAATATTTTCAAAATGGAAAATACCAGTAGGTACCTACTTAAGAACTTTATGATTAAGATATATTTTGAAAAAATAAACGTTTTTAATGAAATAAAATATTCAAATAAATTTTTTATGTATATTTATTTGGAGATAGTTACTTTCTCTGTCAAATCAATTATGGCACCCTAATGAGAAGCAACAATTCACAACTTCATTACTTTATTACAAAAAAAAATCCCTAGCAAGGCCGGGTACACATCAGCTAGTATATATGTATTGTGAGTTAAAAATGTGCGCCTAATTTAAACAATGGGCATGAGCATTATTATATGTATATTATAAAACAAATGATTCCCGCAAATTCATCTTTACTTTTATTCACTTATCTAGCTTTATTTTATTAATTAGTTAATAAATAAATACTAATATTTATCCCGTGGACAATAGTAAAATTATAGGTACGTACCCAAGTTGTATAGTATCCAGAAGTAATACCGTCTAATAAGGAATCCTCTTCTGGTAGTTTCACGGTAGCAATACGAGAGCTTAGGACTATTGGAGGGAAAATCTGGAGGATAGCGATGTCGTAATCAAAGTCTGGGTCGTATTGTGGGTGAATTGTGTATTGCGAACCAGAATATGTACTTCCACCGCGATCCGCAAAACTCGATCCAACGCGAACCACCAGATTATAAGCTGACAAACCTCTAAAAAGTAATACAACATTTTATTTAATCGCTAAATATTTCAATCCTTCGTTATATTGCTCTAGTAATAAACAGGTTCACCTTCACTCGCTAAATTACTATTGTTCTTATTGTAACTTTTTGTTTAAACCGTACTCGGTCTCTTTCCTCCGTAGTTGGTTAAGTATAGTAGTAATATACCTTCTAATTATTTCTAATTTTTAAACTGTCAATTCATTGTGGAATTCCATATTAAAATAAAAAATTAATTATTAAAAAACCTTTGTAACTTTTTTCCACGTATTTATAATTCCACTTTCTTAAATAACTGGAAAAAAGTTACGAAGGTTTTTTTAAATTAAAAAAAAATCATTTTATTAATATACCCTATATTGTTACTCTAAGGTTAAGATCCTCGACTACAAATCCGGAGATCACGCGTAAATACTTTTTTTTTTTTTTGTCTTATTTTATTTATTTATTTAACTTAAAATAGAACATTTGTACATCGGTTTCATGAGTACTAATATAAATATGATAAAATATATTAAATACTTGCAAAATTTGCAATTTAAGTAACTACATTAATAAAAATTATAATTTACGTCATAAAAATTGCACTGTACATATTTCGTCACTTCCTTCTTAAATTTCAAGACATTTTCCTCTTTTTTTTATATATATATATAAAAAAAAGAGGAAAATGTCGGCCGGTATTTTTGGAAAGGTCTTCATCTTTCGATATAGTAATGATTTTGGCAATATTGTTTTCTTTCGAAAGGGAAGTTTTATTTCAATTCTAATTCTTGTAGAGTTCTTATGTCTGTATTGGTGTTTACTACTTTTTCTCAAGGATTCAGAATTGTATTGGCCGGTAAACAATTCAAAGAGAAAAAACTATTACATTTAAGCGTATAATTTAAAAGACAATAGCTTGAACCTAGTAAACAATGTACAAAAACTGATCGTTAAAATTATACTAAAAAAACTTAGATATTAATTACTCCACAAAATTACTATTTCAAGAATTTATAGTATTACAAATTTTTAAAGACTTAAAAAAAATTGTACTTCAAATACTAACAGAAAAACAAAAATACGAAATCATTCCAGAAAATCGCACAAGATTTAAATTCGTATTCTCACTATGTAAAATTTGCACAAAGCCATTAGACACATGAAGGAATAACTTTTCTCAATAAACTACCTGAAGACATTAGAAAAATAAAAGATACTATAAAAATAAATAAACGAACTCTCAAACGAAGTTAACAACCACTTCAAAATAAGCTTAAAAACACATTCTCACACAAATACCCCTATAAGATTGTACCGTCATACTACACAGTAAATATCCTATGCCGTATCGTACTTACATACATCAGGTTATGTTTATTATAACTACTAAACTAAACTCGTCACTGTGCACTGTCAGTTCCAAAATGTCAACATTGTCATGTAAACCATTTGCAAGTATAATTTTCATGAAACACTTTTATTTATTTTTTTTCATGTAAATGGAAATGTTTCATGGAAATTCATGTAAACCATTTGAAAGTATAATTTTCATGTAACACTTTTTTTTTTTTTTTATGTAATCGCAATATGTACACTCCGCTTCTCTACACAAGCATTGCTGAAAAGATAAGTGTAGTATTGTAAATTGGAATAAATTTTAATAATTTAAAAAAAAAATACTTTTCCGCCTAGTATGGTGATCTAATGTACCTACTCCATGTAAATGTCTCCATTAAATATCATGTATTTTATAAATAAATAAAATAAAAAAAACAATATTTCCCTTAACATATTTGAAACATTAGAATTCGTCTTAAAATCGTTTTGCAAAACTGTTAGTCTTCTAAAATTCTTCTCTTTTGACAAAAACAAAATACTGCTCCAAAAATCAATATCAGGAACAATGGCGGAATTGTATATAGTTTTAGAGGATTTATTACACCGTTAATTAATATTGTGTATTAATGCACGTGGTACCACGTGCTGTAAATATTCGCTTTGATAAAAGACCACCGTTCAAAATAGAAACGTGCATTTAAATGGCTTCAGCTGTGTTTTGTGATCAGATCTGAATACACAAGTACTTCCTAACCCTTTTATCCTAATTCTCATTAAATGCGCATCGCCACTTCTTTCCGCCTTTTTTTTTTTTATATGAATACCGCACGAGAGTCCCAACTGCTCCCAACCGTCTGGAGCCAGTGAGACTAAGGCATTCCCATTTGGGGAATGTTGTGAGGCTAAAGGTATTGGGGAGGGGAAGGAGAAGGGGAAGAGGAAGGTGGGGAAATACCTGGCTATTCAGATCTGGTCACCAAACACGGCTAAAAGCCATTTCAAGCAACGTTTCAATTCTGAATGGTGGTCTTTCACCAGGGCGATACTGAGAGTATCTTCCACTCTGGAACGTGCGCAAATATACTATATATTATTTTTATTTAATTAATTGCGAAACAACACAAATTATTTAAATAAAATTTACCGCCTACCAACATATCCCAATTGAGAATGCCATAGTCCCACTAGCTCCGAATATTTTGGAGCAGTTGGGACTCATGTGCGTTATTCACATTTTTTTGTATTCGATAAACCAGGAGAAGAAGCCCTTTTAATAAAATCAATAATTGGTAAGTAGTTATCGTCTGTTCACCATGTCACTGTTCGTCAAGCAGATTTCTGATTATTTTTCGACTTTTTTCCTATATACGAGTATATAAAAAAAAGGTCTATAAACTCCTTATGTGAGAGACACCCAGATAGAAAGACCAAAGAAGAGATTAGAAGTCTGCCATATATTAATAAAATCTTAACTTACGCAAGGCATGAAGCAGTTGTCAAAATGAACCTAGTGTTTAATATAACTGCATTGCATTTGAAATCATTCGCGACACCGTTTACTTTATCATATACAGCTGCCATGTATGGGACATCGAGAATGTCTTCATCGGTATAGAAATAATCCCCTGCAATACAGAAAAATATACATTTTTTTATATTTGCACGGCATTGAACGATTTCATAGAAAAAAGAATTATATTTATTTGAAAGAAACAGTATGTATTTTCAACAAATTACGATACTCTCTTTTAACACATTAGCTTAAGTTTTAGCAAATAATGAAACACCTTGTGCATATTCAAAATAATTAGAAAATAGTACTTACCGTGTACATATTTACCCAAAAGAGAAAGTAAAACCACCAAAATTAAACCAATTCGACTCATTTTCGGAAAGGTTGTCCAAACTAGAACCCTGTTTTTTGAACGAACGCTCTATATATAATACCAGATTATCAGCATTGAAGACGATTCTTATCCCAATAGATTACTCGTTCATAAACCTAAGGTTCAAAGACTAAGGTTCATAAACTTTTCAATGCCACAAACAACATGTTTTTTAACAAACCGCCGAGCATAAAATTTACCTATGTCTGTTTTTTATACAATACAAATCAACAGATTAGGGGTAGGGGTATGGGTAAGTTAGAGGTACGTGTAGGGGTGGGTGTAGTGGTAGGAGAAGAAGGAGGAAGAGGGGTAGGGGTAACGTACGATAGCCTCAAGAATTAACTACAAACCATTCAAAACGCTAGGTACTTCAGCTAGTATCTTACGCAGAACAACTTAGCCAGCTAAATTATTCGGTCAAAATTAAGATGTTAATTTTGTATTTGAGGCCAAAATACCCATCCAAATTGAATGATATGTTTTTTTAAATTAAAGGTTTACTAAATATCTAGCAAAAAAAAATTTTTTTTTTTTTATTCCTGAAGATGATAGCATTGCTATCGAAACATGTAGAAATATTTATATATTTTAAGTAAAGTGGTATATACAAAGTGTATTTTCAATTATATAATTAATAATGATTATAAAAGAAATTATAAAAGAAGCAAGTATTTTATTTATTTTTGTTTTAAATTATGAAGTACAGGCCATTAAAAAAAATCGTAATTTTTGAGCCAACCTGGAAAATTATTTACGTAAATAAAAATATAAAAACAAAACATTTAAAAAAAACAATTGACTAAAAATTTCCAATTGTACGGCAAATTTGTGTTCCAACGTAAATTGGTCGTTTTTAATTTAATTTAAAGTCAACCATAATACTTTACTTATTTTAATATTTGAAAAAAATATATTGTTTTACATTTCATTATATTTTCAAAGTAGACGGGTAAATTTTTTTTTTTGCATCACCGTTACCCCCAGATAATTGTTAAAGGTGCCTCTAAAATCGCGAAAAATCAATTCCTTCAATGGCCTATATTTTATAATGTAAAACAAAAATAAATAAATTACTTCTAATCCGTACTAGATATTTACTATCCTTTTTGATGAAAAAAAAATTATTAGGTTTAGGTGAGTATTTTGCCGTTCCTCTTAAGGTAAATAGCGAAAATAATTCGTTTGATTAAATTAGCGTTTCTTAACCTATGGGTCCCGTCCCAATATCGGGTCGCTTGACAAACTCGTATTTAGGGGATTGCGAAATATTCTCAAGATATATTTTTTTTTATCGAGATAATAATATACTCGTGTAACCAACCACAATTGATTTTACATAACTGAGACAAGCTGGAACAAATTGTAACAAATGCAAAGAGGTTCACGGGGTTTGCAGCATGTGATCGGAAACAAGATTTTTGTAAAAGACTTTTTAGAGGTATAAATAAATAAATCCTACACTCGGAACATCAGATTAGTTTCCCTCAATTTGGGCTAGCAGATGAGTCTGCAACTTGAATTTCATGCAATCGGAACACAAAACTGGTTTTTTCCTGAATGTGACTTCATAAACTTAAATTATTGTACACTCGAAATAAACAAATGGTTTTCCTGCGAGTTTTGCAGTATACGATCTGAAACAAGAATTCATAACATCATAATGATTTCCTTTAGATTGCGCCAGAAGATGAGTCTGCAAGTTGAATTATATATCGTATTTGGAACACATGACCTCTCTTAACATATGGTGAATGTGCATATGTGAGTCCACAAGTTTAAATCATTACACTCGGAACACGCAAATGGTTTTCCTCCGAATTTTGCAACACATGAGTTGGAACAAAATTCTTAACTACACTCTTAATATCAGAATGGTTTCCTTCAAATTACGCCACCAGATGAATCTGCACATACATTTTAAACGCAATCGGAACCATAGACTGGTTTTAATCCAATTGTTAATCTACAAGGAATAATGTTGATTACGCTTGGAATACACAAATGGAAAACCATTCAAAAATTGCAGCATATGATCTGGGAGAAGAATTTTATGAGAGTGAATCTGCATGTGAGACACGAGCTTAAATTACTCGGAACACGCAATCGGTTTTCCTCCTAATTTTGCACCATATATGGTATATGATCTGGATCTAGAATTTAATAACTACATTATTGTTTCATTTCAAATAAAACCGTTCTCGCGTTCCGTAAATAATATCTAATACCGTGGACAATACTATTTTGCGCATAATTAAAAAAAAATTATAACTACTTGTTGTACTCATATTGTGCTGGATCACGAAAATAAAGTAATTGCCTTTAATTGGGTCGCAACTAAGTGTTCAAAACGCTGGATTATTGTACCAAAATATAATATATTATGTTATTTCCGCTTGGAATATCCTAGGGATTATGAAAAAAGTTCATTCTAAGATTAACTTGAAATAGATATCGCTGAGCCGATGATAAGATAAAGTATATCGCACAACTAGCGGGACATTACGAGGCGGGGCAGAAATAAATGTGATTAGTCAATAAGCTTGTACTATCAGCCGCACAGCCACACGGGTGTACCACTTACGAAGTTCGTCGGTGAATGGACAAAAAACGTAGCTCGTTTCAGATGTATATGAAAATTGACAGAAGGCGTGAAAAGCAATTTTTTTTTAATTTTTTGTAAATCAAATTTAGTATTTTTATTATTAAGTTCTGTACGTATTTTTTTTAATATTTATTATTGTGACAGCTGTTTCGGCGTTTAATTCCATTTTCGAACTGCGTTTAACCCATATTGTGACGACTTATTTATATTATTTTGTTTACTCTCACCCCATTCTAATTTGGACGGATTTTTTTTAAATTTCATAACTTTATTCAAAAATAATAAATAATCAGTACACATCAGCTATTAATATTATAATCGCAACAATATTAACTTCAAACTTCGCATGTCTTAGTAGGTGCATAATGAATTATAAATATTAAAACAATTCAAATGTCAAACACATTCATAGTATCTTATTGCAATTTGTCAATCCGAACAGTGCGTGCTCATAAAAGCACACTGGGAGACATGCTTGACTAGCGGCCTTTTGTGTTCGCCCGTTTAAGGCACGCTGTTTTTGATTATGTTTTTTAGATAATTTCTAGGTTGCTTAGCAAAAATAAAATTATGTTTCAAACACACAATATGTTCTTCTAAATGCTGTTTTATGAACATGTGTTAAAATGTTTAAAACAATTGCGTAAAAAAATATTTACAAAGCCTTTAACAATAGTTTAAAGTTCATCTCTCTCCTTTAATTTTAAATACAGGAGAATAATAAAAATGCTCATTATTTTAACATCAAAGATGTCTAAATCCCAACTTACCCAGATTATTTAAAAAGCCAATAAAACATTACATAAATAAATACAAACAGTTTTTTTTGAATTACGACCATTATATTGGCCTCTCAGTACCAAGCGATTGTACACCTAAGTATGTTACGCGTGCTATTTATTAATTAGGAACAAAGATTATTACTACTTTTTTGGATAAGGAGCTATTGTCACAATATTTTCGTTTTTTTTGAAAATCAGTTTAATAAAAGCGAATGGGGAAGTCAACTGTTCATGAATTCGTAAATACATATCAATTACGTCCGTTCCACGTCATACGTGTCCAAACCTTTCAGCCTAGGGTACCCTGCAAGAGAAATAAATTCAATAAACTTTAGCCATTTTACATTGCAGGCAATCGGTATGAGCCAATTACTTCGCCATTTAAAATCTTCATCAAATCTGCTTGGCAGTATCTCCAGTTGGTACGGCAGCTCTCAGAGACAAAGAAGGAAATGAGCGTATTTGGTCAGCAGCGGATCTTAATTAAACTAAGACTTCCGGTTTCATTTCTGTAGTCAGCTTGAACAACCAGCGAACTTCGGTGATTAATAATTTGTTATCAAAATATGAAAAGTTTGTTCCTGGAAAATACGCTGATTGAGATACGGAGTACTTGGAATTCAGATGGTGCATGGTGACATTTCTGAAGTTTTTGAATAATTTATATTGGATTGCTTGTTTGTTACCACATTCCACAGCATCGCATCTTAAAAATTATCTCTTAAAGCATAAATACGGTATCAAAACGTACTATATATTATAGCGGAAATATAAGATATTTTTGTTGCAATGTCTGCTTCAGTGGATTTTCCCGTGGTGAGGAAATTTTTTTACTCGAATTAAGATTTCATAGGGATATAAGATAGTGACGTTCTCGTTGCCCACAACACCCACAGGCGTATATCAAATTTAGCAACTTTCCAGGAGAGTGAAAAAGCCGTATTTTTCTTCCGGATTCTTATAAATTTTATTACATGTTCCGGGATAAAAAAAAATGCGTAAACCCGTTTGTAAAAAATGTTTTTTTGGCTCTCCTGGAAAGTTGCTAAATATAAGATGCGCCTGTTCGTGTTGTGGGTGACGTTTAGATTCAACGTCCATGGTTTTGAAGCCATAAAAAACATGTTTTATTAGTCTTAGGTTGTAACGGGGTTAAAAGTGTGGTATTTGATTATAAAGTTTTGTGAATGATATTCCTTTGTACAAATAATTATTGGCCTTATTTCTGCCGTATAAAATACTGATGTAGATTAAGTCGTAGAAAGAATTATCAAGATAATTCATAAAGCGCGATTGGTTCCAGGAAAAAGTCGATGGCATCCCAGGTAGACAATGAACGACTAATTTAATCAAATGCTGGAATCGAGTCATGCCAAGAGTCGGAATAACTGAAGAGTGAAACGATTTAAATTGACTTATACAAGGAGTGTATGTAAATAATTTTTTTTTTTTATTAACATGTTTCCTCTCATCTACTTTCATTCTTCACTATGTCATGTCGGTTACATGCATTAAATTAAACAAATACTTTGGGAAATTAATAGAAGCCGAAACTCTCCCTGCAGACATTGAGAAAAACTCATAACTCAGTGATTTTTTACCCGAAATGGCAGCAAAAGTTAATTCTTGTGCTTTTGCGTATATTTGTGTGGGTACCAATGGATAACACACATCTTTACATAAATAGACAAGGTTCTTCAGGGATGCTGGTTCATCGGAGCACCTACCATTGAAATACTGGTAGAATAAATACAGCATTGCCACCTGATGGGTTTATTCTCAATACTGCAACTCATCCGTTAAGATAAGGGAATCTATCAAAGAGACTGCACGTTTCTGCACGCAGTAAATAGTTCGTTTCAGGTATTTAGAGGCTCCATGCCAAAGGTGGCTGCCAGACACAGAAGAGGACATCATTAAAACTGTAATGGCGCTGCTCCCCAATTGAGTTGGGAAAATCATTAATTTTCTTTAGTTGGGTACTTTTACTGAAGACATATATTTAACATTAAGAAATACTTCATACATATAAGTTAAAAGAAGCATTTTTTAAAACAAAATATTTAAATTTAATGAAGAAGATAATATTCACAAATATCAAATGGAACATGAAACAGAAAATGACACAAAAAAAAAAAAATTTGCAGTCGCATCTGGGAATCGAACTCAGGACCTCTGTCTTATCGGGACAATGCTCTAATCACAGAGTTAATGAGACCTATTCATTTTACGTAATTTTATAACTACTACCGTACGATACTATCGTGTCGGATATTCCAATCCGATTTTTATTTATATGTGACGTCTATTGGCTTTTATACAAGTCTAGAAAGAATATTCAATTTATTGGAATATCTTATTGAGGCTTATAAATCTTATTGTAACATTTAATCACTGAAAAAGATAACATTAAAACAATTTGAGATTTATTCTCAAATGAAACGTGAAACAAAAAAAAAGACACAGAAAATGAAAATAATATATATATTGCAATGGGGTTTATAATCGTTAGTAAGTTTTTTTGTTTTTGTTTTATTAAAGTTAAAAAATTTAAAAAAACGTAACACGTAAAAGTAAAAAGAATGGCAAAAGAAAAAATAAATAAATATCAATCTTACTGTGGATTACGGAGACACTGAGTCAAGGCTCTCCCTGTTCAGTAAACTCCTTCGGCGCTACGTACAACAGACTGGCTGCTGTGATTAATGGCAGTTCTCGGACTAAAGTTTAAAAATCACGACAATGGGTGCCAGGAATTAGGAGTCCTTAGTGCTAAGGGTATTGAAACGTAGATAAATTTGCAGAGAGAAAACGAACTCAAGCCTAAGTAACTTTGCCTCATTATTCAATGTGAACATTCCATCGATTGACAGTGCGAAGCCTGAAGGCGGCCATGGAAACGGCTATTTAATTATGTTTATAACTGTGTTTATTTTATTCGTATAAAAAGGAACTCCAGTAAAAAATATAATCACTTTAAAAATATATATTCATATAAATCAGCAAACGCCGATTCTGAATATAGGTTTCATTATATATAATACGTTGAATTTATAAATCGTTATTTAAAAGTGAATAAAAAATCAGCTCATATAAACACCGTGTTATGTTGGTACCATTGAATTTGGAACATCTGACGTCACGTGAGCATTCGGTTTTTGGATTAGTATGAAAAAAAAATATTTTTCGATTTTGTTTTGTATTTTATATTTTTTTTTTTTTTTTTTTTTTATATGAATACCTCACAAGAGTCCCAACTGCTCCCAACCGTCTGGAGCCAGTGAGACTATGGCATTCCCAATTGGGGAATGTTGTGAGGCTGAAGGTATTGGGGAGGGGAAGGAGAAGGGGAAGAGGAAGGTTGGGAACACCTGGCTATTCAGATCTGGTCACCAAACACAGCTAAAAGCCATTTCAAGCAACGTTTCAATTCTGAATGGTGGTCTTTCACCAGGGCGATACTGAGAGTATCTTCCACTCTGGAACGTGCGCAAATATACCATGTATTATTTTTAAATGAATTAATTGTGAAACAACACAAATTAATTAAATAAAATTTACTTGCGCACGCCGGGATTTGAACCCGCGACCTTCGGAATCGTAGTCGAGAGCCTTACCCCTCGACCATGGAGGCCGTCAATATATATGATTTTTTTCTAGTTTTGTCAAAATTTAAACTTAATTTGGGTGACTTTAAGCACTATAATTGTTGTTCAATATAAACAACAATTATTCATGAAAGAAATTAGAGTATTCATAATCAAACCAATTATCAATACGGATATTATGATAATGTTAATCGTCGATACTATTATTATTATTTGATTTAAGGTTTCTAAAAAGGCACATAATTTTATTAATTATGTTTAGTTATGGTTTACCAAGAATAGAATATACAGTTATGTAAGGTAAAGCTCTTCCTTGTTTTGACATTTGACATTCTAACCTCAAAACCGACCGGCCATAGATTTGGAGCGTTTTGGCGGCTTTTGAAATATTTAATCTTTAAAAATTATTTTAACCATTAAAACTAACTTTGAAATATACCGGTATTTAAGTTTGAACGTCATTATTTATAAATAATAAAAAATAAAATTCTGCTGTATTTCCTTATTATAGTTATTAACAGGCATCGCAATCAAATCATTTTTTGTCTAATTCATATCATCTCATTGAACAAGTAAAGATTTTAAATATGTGGATTAAATAAGACATTTATTACATTTTTACCAAAACAAAACAAAAAAACTGCGAAAAATGTACACATTAACCGGAGAATTAAAGCGTTCTTCCTTAGCCCATTGATGGAAATGAGAAATATATTTTTCTCCAATTTTAAATTAAACGTTTTCCTCCTATCTTTGATTAAACTTTGTCGTATAAAGTAACAAGTATTGGGATCACTCGTTATAAATATTTGTTTCATAAATTTATCAAAAATATGAATAATTCACTAGTTAATTGTGTCTGAGAAGCGATCAGTAAGTTTCACCAAATAGTTTCCACCATACAATGACACGCAAAATTTCCTCATTGAAATAAATATTTTACTTATCTGCGAAAAAAGGCGCAATCTGCTAATATAAAGACAATATAACGAAATTGACTACTTGCTATAACACGGCCCAAGCTAGCGTATCAAGTAAAAAAAAACTTTATGAATTAATTCAATAAATACTCGTATAAGATTATTTGGCGGCGGATGAGTCTGCCCACCAGTGGCTCGACGGATCGAGAGACCAATTGAGGGGATCCCTTAACCTCTCCAGCCGGACTCGCTCGATCCATCGCCTTGCACCGTAGTGGGAGGGATGGATTAATACGTCCGTCACTCCTGGACACACTGACCCCCAGATTCCCACCCATCTCTCATACCTTTTTCCTTCTTAGAAGGAGCTTTTCGTGGTCCACAGAGTTATTATAAAAAAAATTGTAAACTAACAATATCTCTAAAAAATTGAGTTTGACGTTTTTCCTATTTCCAATAGTCTAACTGTCCGAATGTAGGATAATTGTTCCAAAATCAACATTATTCGATGTTGCCATGGATGAGTGGATAAATCAACGTACGTATGAATCGGCACACTTTTTGAAAGTGATATAAATTCATTAAAAGTACAAACAAAAAAAACTAGACCGAAAACCTAGTCTCACTTAACCAAATGAACCTTTTTTTATTAAAATTTCGGTCTAGTTTTTTTTTATTTGTACTTTAAAAAGTGTTCCGATTCATACATGTGTTGATTTATCAGGGAACCGTTGCCATGGCAGGTATTGGAACATTTTTGTTCCTCTTTATTAAATATGTACTATTATTTTTTTCTTGTTCTTTTTTATTTCAAACTCTAGGTAAAGCCTTCCTTAAACATTCCATGACTTTGTATAGTGAATTATTCATCCAAAAGTTCACCGACATTCTATTCTTCTCAGCCCGTAACATAATGTACCCTCTGAGACTCTAAGATATGTATTATGGATGACAGATTAGATTTGCTCCATAAAAATATGGTATAGATAATAGCGAATCAGGTCGATTTATACGAGAAGCCTTTTCAACTTAGAGAATAGCTCAATATGTCGTAGGTAATGGTTCCTTATGTCGAGTGCTTTTATCGTTTTCTGATAGTTGGAGATACGTTTCACTGGGAATTTTATACGAAATTGCTGAAGCCAACTGTTTCAGGTGATAGCTCTATAAAAGCCCACATTAAAATATGAAATAAATACCTCCAACTCAGGAAGACACTCCATGCCTTCTTGTGGTAAATGATTTTGTTATTTTACAGGGAGATTTTTAAGGAAATTAATCAATAAATTGTGTAATTTAAGGTTTTACGGTTTTCTATAGCTTATGTTTTACGGGTCATTATTTTTATTTTTAAATGCATTTCTAATTTTTTACAGGCAACTTTTATAATACAAGTAATTTTTTTATTGTGTAGAATGATATATATATACTGCAGATTATTAATCTGTAATTCTTAATTATCAGAAGAATGTTCCAAAGACAGATTATTGATATTCAATTTTGGAATAACTTATTGAAGATTCTAAACCTCATTGTAATATGTTTTTAATCATTGAAGATCATAATAACAATTCTCAAAAACAAACATGAAACGGAAAAGAAACAGATAAGATAAAGGTTCGAGTCCCATCTGCTACCGTTACCTTTTTCTTTTCTGTGTCTTTTCGGTTTCATGTTTCATTTTGAGAGGTGTTAATATTATCTTCAATGATTCAAAATAAATATTATTGAACTCGTAAAACCTAAAATAAAATCTTTTTTCCCGTGAATTCATCATCTAATATTAATTCCAGTATTTTTCCAAAGCACGATTTCAGAGAAAATTTTATTTTTTAGGATAGAATTTTTCATACCGGAATTAGGGTCAGATGACGTCACATAGTTGTCAATCTCTCCCCAAATTCATGTAAATTGGGATAGAGTGATGTCAGAGGCGTTCAGATCGGTTGGTATTTTAATCTATAATCATTGTAGAAGATAATATTAATCAACCCTAAATGAAACACGAAACCGAAAAAAAAAACAGAACATAAAAGGGTATCAGTCGTATCTGGGAATTGAACCCAGGATCTCTGTCTTACCGGGACAACCGCTCTACCAATTGAGGTAATGAAACAAGTTCATTTTATGTTGTCTTCATCGATAGCATACCTCACTTCTGCATTTTTTTTTCGGTTTCGTGTTTCATTTAGGATCTTCATCAAAGACTAAACATTACAATGAGGTTTATAAGTTCCAATAAGTTATTATAATTAATTGGGTATTTTAATCGTTTTTCCAAGTTAATTTGTAAATTACATGGATAACCATATATTATAGATTGTGAGCAAACGTGTAACTGCAACCCCTTGGAAAGTGTAGACAGCGTCAAATATCTGGGGATAAAAATTGATACATTTTTGAGGTGGAATGATCATGTCGAAATATTGGTAAATAAAACTAGGAGACTGATTTAAAGATCTCAGACATGTACTAGACCGTGAAAAATTAAAAACAGTTTATTTTGCTTTAATGCAGTGTCTACTTTCGTGTAATATAATGAGCTGGGGTTCCTGCCTGAAGACTGTAATAGAACCACTCAATATTGCCCAAAAACTGATTCTCAAAGTTATGTACAAGAAAAAATTTAGACAGTTTCCTACACAGTTACTTTTTAAGGAATGTAATATCATGAATTTAAAACAACCATTTATCACACAAACGCTGTGCAGATTTTTTAACAATATTAGTTTTTAACAGTAAATTCGTTCTAAAAGAATTGGCTCTGGTCTGAACTTTATGGCAATTCACCCCAAATCTTCATTTGGGTAAAGACATTATTTGTACCAGGCTCCACTTCTATTTAACAACCTTCCAGATCACATTAAGTCGTCAAACTCCTTGTGTACATTTAAAAAGAATGTTAAATAATGTGTGCTATCCGAGGATTTCCAACATATTCTTTCATCTTTGTCCTTTTAAATTTTGGCATAATTTTTTGTATATGTATATTTTTTCATCCTTTTCTTTTTATAATGTATTTTTTCTCTTCATTTCTTCTCTCCTTTTTGAAATAATAGTTTATTTTATAGTATTTCTTACAATTAAATTTCATTGTACATCATGGTCACCCTTCATGTTTACTATATTATACTTTAATGAATTGGCTGGAATTAGATTAATAGGTATCATGTTGGTACCCAACTCGTGGAAACGTTAATGTGACAATATTGTTCTCTTAATATATAATCTGTGGGCTCTATATTTTTTTTGTGAAATTATTAACTTCAACACAGGCTTGTCCCAGTGAGGTTAAAAATGCTAACATTCAAAAAGATACAATGTAAAGAAACAGTAAATAAATAGAAACAAGGGAGATGGGCCACGCACCATTAGTAGTAAAATACCGCGAGGGTAAAAGTATCACCAATATTGTTCACAGTGCAAATCGCAACTACGCAGAGTGGCGCCCAGTCTTTGATTCTATCTACACAACAAACGCATAACTTACATTTGGTCTACCGCTTTGATTAATCCTTTGCCATAGCACGCATTGTTTCGATTATATTTGATAACAACAACATAGGTATGGTATTGACATTTTTGAGGTTAGGTAAGCATGTCGAAGGTAGGAGTGTTCATCGGTCTCTTTACCAACCACTCCACGTACGAACGACGAAACTTTGGGTCTAGATAGCTATATACCCCAAGAAACTTTGGATCATTATCCAATTATCAAATTTCATTATGCAATTGTAGACGCTTTTATAAAGAGAAGTTATCTCCATTCTCCATTGTTCCGAAGGAAGTAATAACACGTAGCTACTTACGGACTTGATTATTCTTCGTATACGCGGTACACTAAAACTAATAAGTGGGACGTAGAACAAGGTTAATACTTACCAGCAAGGCAATATTATGCAGTACATATAGGCTAAAAAACAAACTCATTTATTTAGTTGGCCACAATAATTAGCGGAAAATTATAATAAAATGGCCGTAATCAAATATAACCTTTGACCATAAAGCAATGCACGCCACTGCAGCAAGGGATGAACGTTATTTACTTTATTTTTTTCATATACCTCTACAAACTTTCTGTAAAATTTTGACGTTTTCATAACATAGAAGAAAAGTAATTTAAACCTTTTAGTTCGCCGTAATACCCTTCGGATATGAAAAAATTGTATCCGTTGAACGCCGGCGTATCCAATCGGCAATGTAAAAAAATCATTTCTCTTCAACATCCATGGATTAATTAATATAGGTAGCTATTCTGGTGAAACTGCTTATGATAGTTATATGTTTAAAAATTTATATATAAATACATTAACACATTATTTGGTAAGACAGTACAATTACTAAAATAGATGGACCAGATGAATAAAACAACAACAATGCTGTGATTTCAAAACTCCTTAGGGTGTTCTTATAAATTAATGATCTTCGTCAAGGCACTTAGCAAGGTCCTTAGCCATTAAGCGATGATCGTAATATAATTATCGTTAGGGAAATGGCCCCGTGACCCTAAAAATAATAAATTATAACCAGTTTTTTTTTTAAATAAACCGAAAAGTATTTAGTTGCATAACGTGTGAAGCCGATACCATTCGACTGTCAAATATGGAAGAGGTGTTTCCCTTGAAATTTATCAAAATCCTGTTCATTCAAATAAATTCGATTCGTTACAAACCTTCGCCTATATTCAGTGTAATAATAAATCTTACGTTAGTTCCGTGAAAATAGTACCTGGAAATAATTTTAACTAATATTTGGCACACATAATAAACACCTATTAGAATAAGTAAAATGATCATGCCTCAATTCATTCGTAAGATTATTTGTAAAAACTACAAGTGATGGCTAATTTTTATTATTTTCATATTTTATCTTTGTGATGAATACATATATTCCTATATTCTTGAGGATAACAGCATTGCTGTCGAAACATGTAGAAATATATACATTTTAATAAAAGTGGTGTATACAAAGTATATTTTTAATTATTTAAAATAACATTACTTGATACATGACCACAGAACAATAATTATCAAAAAATGCTGGGAAGAGGAGTCAACTGCACTTAATGCGTCATTGATTTTATGATGATTAGACGACCTCCGAGACAAAGTAGTAGGCTCCTACGAGCTAGGTAGATGGTTTAAATCACCTTGTTTCAGAGTGAAAAATTTTCAGTATCGCCCTTCTAAGACCACAGGTAGGATGCAGCTTGATGCGGCTTGAAATAGCTTCAAAATTAATCACAAACACACGTTTTCACACCAATTAATAACATTGTTTTTACATATTTATAACACTTCCCTGTCAGTGCTGTCAGCTCATTTGAAATGTCAGTAATTATTTCAATATATGTGTAAATACACTAAACACACAGTAAATATTTTAGTTGTTCCTCAGCAATAGATATGCGTATTGGATGAAAAAATGTATAAGTATTTATCGAACGCGACAGAAAAAAACCATTCATTGAAAATTCGGGAAAAATTCGTTAATATGTGCGTATTTTTGCGTGCGTTGAAAACTTGCCGAGTGGTGTGTTAGCGAGCGAGAGATTTACGGAGTTTCGCTCACCGTGCCACGTTGCGTGGTTGTCAGCAGTAGCCGGCGGTCTGCCAGTTGTAATGAACGTATCGTGCGTAGCCGACGTTTTTCCTAGTTTTCAACACTATTTTTTAAACTTATTTATATAAATACAATAAATACATATTATGTAGGTTCTATAAAAATGATTTTCATAAGTAATAAATGTAGACTATTTATTTACATCTGTCTTAAAAACTACAAAATTCTGAATTTGTGTCCTGTACGCTGAGTGTACCGCACCGGAGCTAAGGGAATTTTATAGCACCGTAAGGAAAGGGTTTAAACATTGAGATTATTAGTTCATATCTTTAATAATCTAAGAATTTTTCAACCAGTTTTGTTGGCTTTAGTATCGTTGAAATACTAACACTGATATATTTAAATAGATGCGTACCTCAACAAGCACCCTCTCAAGATGTGAACGTAAAATCAGCCAACCGTTGCGATGTTTGTATGTTAGTCACATCCGAACTATCATGATTCCCAGTGTACCTTCACAATAGGGTTGTTATACGTCCCATCCAAAGTTAAGGATGCAAATTAGATTGATTACACCCATGGGAAAACGTTGCCCCCCCCCCCCCCTTCATCCCCAGCCAACAGTGACAACCCGCCCCACCAGACCTCGCTAAAACCTAGACCTACGTTTTCCACTCAGGGGTCAATGTTGAAAACGTCGAATTAATGAACTCACAGTCTGTATAATCTACATTTCCCTTCGCTTTGCATACCATTTGCATATTATTCACCCCAATCGTCCGACGTTCCGATCCTCGGTCATGTTTGACTTTTTCGAAGCGCGTTTGCTATTGTCAACGTAATCGATATGCGAGATATGATTTGTCAACTGTTTGACGTCGTACCTTTGAAAACAACGGGATGAAATTTAATTGAATTATTTTACGCTTGTTTTGCTGCATGCACGCGTCAGAGACATAATTTATTTTTTTTATTTAAGTTTTTAATCCAGCCGGACTGGGTGGCTGGTGAGATATACATAATATGCAATGTATTATCTACAAAATGATAAACAAATATTTTTAGAAAAAAAGTTTAATTTTAATATGAAAATATATAAAAAGTAATAATAAAAATAAATTCATGATAAAAGAAAGAGAACGAAAAAAATAGTAGTTTATGATAATATAAAATAAATCATATTTAATTAAGGGATCGTATTTCAGGGTGATAGCCGCATCATCTGCATTCATCGCTCATTGAGTGGAGAGCTGAGCCAATCGAATGCATCCACGAAAATGGCGGTGGTTGACTTACGCGTCCTGCTCCCGAAGCTGACTAGTCGTTGGCGAAGTGAGGTGGGGAATGAGTGAACCCTCACTTGAGTGAACATCGTAGAGGCACTGCAAAACCTTGGAAGTTGCAGAAGTTTCCTGTATGATTGTCGTAGCATACCCTCAACTTCTCCCACTTAGCTGCTGGGTATTGTCTCCACAGCTCATATACTCGTATGTATAGGGCAGTGCAGTATCTCTTAAAAAGCAGTTTCCTGACATCGTCGCTACAGTGGTAGAACCGTCTTGAGAGCATTCCGGCGCCTATATTAATGGCTCTTCTTTGTCGTTCCATATCTTCTACATCTTGCATACCTTCTGTAAGGAAATGTCTCGGGTATTAAACATTAAACAAGAGTACCACACAAAGAAACAAACAATGCATTTGAATATAGTAGGACAAATGAAAAAAAAATTATATGTCAAGAGTGACTGATGTTCTATTATTTACTAATTTTTTAACCCCCCGATTGGCTTTTACATGTTTTAACATTTGAATGATTTTCTGTAAGGAAAGAAAAAAAAGGTTTTAAAAGTTTTTTTTATCATCGACACTGTAAATTATATTTGATCGTGATGTAATTATATTAATTGTATAGAATCATTGCGCATTGGGATGATTTTTAACAAAACGGAAGATTTATATAGTTGAGAAAGTTGATTATTTTATCTAACGTCATTTATGTACGTAAAATAACAAAGACGTTATGAAAAAACTGTACTGTAAAGAAATGTTTTTTCGTTGTGATACTTATATAAAGATCCAAACCACTTTTAATTAATTGATATCACACATCACCGAACATGTAATAAGACATAGCACCCCAACTAACATCAGTTCATTTTGCCGGCTTCACGTCGCATAAGGGCGTAAAGCAGTAACAGAAAGGCTGCACGGCGAAGGCTGTATCCGAGGGTAGGCGGTTGGGGTGAAGTCGTGGGTAAAGTAGTACTCCAAGTAAGCGAGGCAGAATAATGAAAGCCTGTTTAATCAGTTGTGGTCTTCCGAGGAAGGCTGTTACTTCATCCCACTACAGAGTTCAGACGGCAGGGGATGAAAGGGTGATGCTTACTTTTGTAATTGAAAATGTGACTTGTTTGTTAATTTGATTGTGAGATTGGGTATGGAACATTGCAGTACCAATAATTCTGCCATTAAAGGCTCTTGTTTAAAAAACAGTATTCTGCTTAAATAAGTGCTCATGACATATATAAATATATTTCATAGCTTGGTTATTAATTTCAAATCTCACAGTACCCTCTCTCCTACCCTATCTCTATACAATACCCTATTTAATCAACAAACGAATTTACAAAACGATTTATTATAAGATGGAAAAGAAGCAGAATCAACAGAACTCGTCAGATCTCGAGGAAAAGTCATATCTTTGAGAAGACATTTCTATAAATAAAACAGGGCTTAAAATTCTTATGTAGGATGCAAAACAAAAAAACATAAGGATTGTCGCCGTGTATTTTAATTTTAAAAGGGTAGATACTCTGAATGTCCCTGGTGAAAAATCACCAGGGACATTCAGAATCGAGACGTTACTTGAAATGCCTTTAGAAGTATTCGGCGACTGGATCTGACTATCCAGGTACTTTCCAACCTTCCACTTTCCTATCTCTTTCCCTTCCCCTCAGCCTTATAAAATACCCCACTTGGGGATGTCATAATCTCACTGACTTTAGACAATTGGGAACAATTGGGACTCTTACCCGTTATTCACATTTATAAAAAATAATATTTTGTATTCTTTACCAATTTTCTATCGATTCTGAAAATTTTCCATTTGTAAAACCCAGTTTTCGTCAGTTTATTACAGTATGAACAGCAAAGTATTTTTAGTGTCTGTTAATTTTCCTTAGGTTTTGAGATGTGTTCTGGTTTTTTTTCCATTAATGGGACAATGGAAATTATTAACTGATATCAAATATCAAAAAATACATTTTACGCTAACGATGTTAAATAATTAAAACAATCCTGTAATTTTAACATGTTTGTTTAATCAGTATATTGGCTGAGCTCCTTTAACTCCGGGTAGTTAGTAGTGAGCCAGTAAGCGGTAGTTAGCCGAGGAGAAGGGAGGATGGGAAACATGTTAGTTTTCCGGCCGCAAACCAATGTAACTCGTAACTTGTTACTCCTCCTTTCTCTGCCGCCCTGTCCCCCGGTCTTCGTGGGATGGTCCTTCCTCGGAGAAAGCTTGTAATTCAAACCTTCAATAAATTGAAGTAATATGTCAGGCGACCCAAGCGATATACAGCGCTGGTGAGTACAGTAATATACCCACCTTAAGGAGCTTTTAACCGTATTCGAGTGATCTGATGCGTCAGGTTTCCACATTCCAACGCTTTTAGTACATTTTCTCTTAATCAATATCATTTGTCCATCATTCTTTTTCAACTTTCCTATCGTGTCGGATGTTGGCCATCATCAAGGCAATCAAAAAATCTTCACCCTAAATAAAGACTGCAATCTGTAACGATCTTATAATGAAATCAAGACAATTCCAGTTTTTCGCAGACTTCTGCATTAGTTAATCATTTGAAATGCACTTTTTAGCGTATTATAATGGTAAGAGAAATATAACACGTTATATTGTATGGTACCTACAATATAACGTGTTATATTTCTCGAACAGAATATTTTTTTTTTTTGAGAACAAACACAGTGGTGGTGTGATTAGAAATTTGAATGATTTAATTAGGTACTTCATTTCAGGAACGGAATTTTTAAATGCATATACAACGCGAAATAACAATAAAACATCTGAAGTACTTGCTCAATATTGTTCTATAAAAAAAAATAAAAAAGGCATTAGAATTCAAATTTGAAACATTTTTCACGAAAAAGAGAAACAAACATATTTTACCTTGTATTTGGCTATTTCTGTTAAATTTTATGCATGGAAAAATTTGCATTGTAAATCTTTATCACAACAGTTCTTTTTCCAGCCAAAATAGATTATCATATTTTATTTATCGCATTGTCCCTTTCATCCACTAAAACTCATGTAAATATGAGGACAATTTATGAGTTTATAAACCAGACGAGATGACACGAAAAATCCCCTGAAATTTAATAAATCACACGGAACACAAAAAGAAATGAACTAAAAAGAATAAAACATTTTAAATGACGTAAAAAAAACCTTTAACAATAAACCCAACGCCAAGAGAATGTTAATTAATCCCCAACATTTTGCATTGGAGGTAAACGAAATAATATGTGCACAAATGCTTTGTCGTTGTTTGGTTTGTTTGGATAACGGAGGATCATCTGCTTTGAATTATAATGCCAGAATTTTAATATTGTTTGCAAACATAGACCAAGCACGGATTAATATCAAATAGTGCCAGACTGTCTTGCAGGAGAGTTTGAAATATTATTCGCACCATAGAAACCGTTCAAAGCATTTTAATCTCCGTATTTTGAAATATTATATTGATTAAAACACGTAGTTAAGATTTTAAGTGCAATTTCTGTGAAACATAACCTCAAAAGCGTTGTCCTTTCGCAAATCCAAAAAGTCGCTTAAAAAGTAGATAAGTTAACAACACTTATGAATCTATTAACTATATTTTTTTTTTACAATGTTAAATCGTTTTATGCAATGTTTTGATTCGGAACGGGTTTTCCCTCAACAGGATGATACTGAGTAAAGAGCAAATAGGTAATTTTTTTAATATTTTAAATTACGTAAGTGTGACCTCTGAACTTAGAGCAGACAGAGTAATACTATCAGTATCGCCCTGGTGAAAGTCCACCATTCAGAATCGAAACATTGCTTGAAATGGCTTTAGCCGCATTCTGAATACCCAGTTACTTCCCGCTCTTCCTCCTCCCTATCTCTTTCCCCTCCCCAATCCCTTAAGCCTCATAACATACCGCAATTGGGGATACCATAGTCCTACTGGCTCCACACAGTTGGGACACTTGTTCGATATACATATTTAATTTATTTTCTAAATCCATTCTTTACCAATTTTCAGTAGATTCTGAAAATTTTCACGACTCATACATACATTTGAAAAAACCAGTTATCTACAGTTTATCACTATGTGAAAAACATTTTTTTATAGGGCGTATAAATTTAATTATGATTTTATGGTATGTTCTGGATAATTATTTAATGATATTAATTCAATCATACATAAATATATCATTTACGCTAACGAAGTTAATAAATTAAAACGTAATATTTACATAGCTCATATAATTTTTACAAAGCTTGGATTACCCGATCTCTTTCCTCTCTCAGAACGCACCCATCGGGGATGACTTAATCCGGGCAGTTGGTATTCTTGGGAATACTGGAGAGATAAACCGATGGTACCATGTTGTGGGCGTGTCGGTGTGCCTGAAGTAAAATCAACTTTTTCATCACCACTTTATTAATATATACATATCAACATGTTTCGAAAGCGATGCTTTCCTCATCAGGAATATACAGAATACTAAAAAATAATAACGTCAAGTACAGACAATTGATAAACATGGAACACAATAATGTAAGAATGGACAAATTATAAACATTTTTTAACACAAAGTAGGTAATAATTATTCAATAATGTTAATAAAAAAATATTTTATAACATTGAATAACAAATTTATATTAGAAATTAAAAAACAAATTATTTTTTATTATTATTATTAATATGAAAATAAATTCAAGATATAGCTATTTTAAAGATGTATTTGATTATTATATTTAATTGGCTATTAACACTTTTTCTGATTTTAAAATGTTCAAATTTGTCCTGTAAACCGGTTGTATTTGTATGTAAAATTTTAAACCTTTATTTATATCAATTTTTGTTTATGTTTATAATTTGTACATTCTTACATTATTGTGTTCTATGTTTATCATTTGTCTATACTTGACATTATTATTTTTTATTATTCTATATATTCCTGATGGGGAAAGCATCGCTTTCGAAACATTTTAATACGTATATGTTAATAAAGTGGTGATTACAAAATAATTTTTAATTCATTTATTAATAATGACGCCACAAAGTGAACATCAATCTTTTGAGAAATAATAATAAAAAAAACACTCACCTAATAATATGAACAAGATTTTAAACATTGAAGTGGCTCTCCTGCAAAATTACCTAAAGTTAGTTACTGCCTTCTTCCTTGGAGCAGTCGATTTGTTCAGTGCATATAGGTAGTCACATAGGGTAACAGCCAAAGGGTTTAATGCTCTATTACGAAGGCAGTCATCATATAGTACATTCATAAACATCAAAAGCACAATACGGAAGTTTTATCAAACAAATCTTTTGTTTGGTAGTTAGTGCCGTGAGCTACCGGTGGTTCCATGGCAAAGTGACTTCTAATTAGAGAAAATGACGTACTCTACAGCTCTCAGTTGGAGTTTCGTTGCTATTACCTGCTGGCGCCACCTGTACTCTGCTTGCATCAGCCATTGTAAAACAATGAACGGAATATACTAACCTATATTAGTATACTTGCGCAATCCCTAGTTTTTAACACCTTTCACTGTTTTACCTACTTACAAACATTATGTACTACCAAAAAAACAATTATTAAATATTTCTACAAATATGACAATATTTTAAGTGCCGTTTTCGCGACTTTTATTTCTATTCTAAGTCCCTGACTTTTTATTTATTTATGGTTGTGTTTAGTTCATAGAACTTCAAATGTGTTTTACTAAGGCTTACTTAAAAGAAATCAATATTGAAACCTTCCTGGCCGGTGCTGTCAAGTGATTTGACGTGTATTTAATTATTTAAATATCTCCGTAAATATACTAAACACAGAGTTCATGTTTTAAATGTTCCTCAGCAATATACACGTATAATTAAAATATATTAGTATTTATCGAACGCAATAGAAAAAAAAGTTTTTTCAATAAATCAGGATAAAAAAGGTTAAAACATGCGTTTGTCTGCGTGCGTTGATAACTTGCCGAGTGGTGCGGTAGTAAGCGAGAAGGATACGAGGATTTGCTCACCGTGCCACCATGCGCGGTCGTCAGTACCAGCCGGCAGTCTGCCGGTTGTAATGAACGTATCATGCGTTTTATGCGTGGCTGATGTATTTTCCTTGTTTTCAGCGCGTATACACAATATTTTACTTATGTACCTATGTACTTCTAATAAAATGATTTACATGAGTAATAAATCTAAATTTTTCATTTTTTATCCTTCTTGAAAATTCCAAATTCTAAATACGTACCCTGTGTACTGAGTACACAACACCGGAGCTTGAGGATTTTCTAGCATTGTAAGTGAAGGGTTAACAATGTTCGGCTCATTCGCTTAATGCTCTTGAGTTACATTTACGAAGCCATTTTGAAACTTTGACCAGGCCGTGCACAGCCAACGTATAATATGTATATACTGTTAGCAATTAATAAAACGCCAAATGTTTATTATCCAATATATTCAGTCAGCACGCTTGTAATAACAATAATCGGTAAGGTTATGTTTGCCTTCGATTTGAATTCAATCCGACCGTTGGAATTGCCCGATCCTAGCGAGTGACGTGTGGGTCAAGTAGTTCTCCGCTTGGTCGACATAGGCGACATTAGTGCTTCTAGCGGACGGATCGCGAACCAAACATCTGTAGTGTGAATTTTCAAATTTGCAGCTGATAATACGAATCTTGCTACAAAGGGGTAGTATCTATCAGCTCCACAAAACCGATTCATGCTGAAATCCTTATTCTAAAAGGATCTTATCTTTCAAATTTGAGTTGCTTGATGAATGAATACTAAAATTTGCATTTTAATGGCTGATTTGTCTTAATTTTACTGTAACTTAGTTAGTTATTATACTTTGTTTTTGTAGATATTAAATATATTTAATAAAATTTAAATGACAACTTCTTCAAATAATGGAAAATTTCTTTGAGGCATTATTTTCAATTAATTGATTAAAATTTGTATTGTTTAAACCACTAGTAATAAAATAAACATAAAAAAACATGTGATATTTATTTATTAAATAGTGGTATAAAGAAAATAAATTTGAATCATTTAAATGTTAATAAATAAAATCAATCGTCTTTATTTTGACCCTTAAAGCTAAAATTTGTGGTGTAACTTCGAAACTTCATAATTAAATTTCACGATTTGCCCATCGTTTGAGAGTGTTTGGTGATTTTTATGATCAAATGTTCTGCTTCATTGTTGAAATTACGTTACATAAATATGTATTTGTAGATTGATGGTGTTTACCAATTCTTACGATCAGACGTTGTGCTTCCTTGTTAAGATTACGTTACATAAATATGTATTTGTAGCAAAAAAATTAGAACACCCATTCAAAAGTATTATTTTTTAATAAAGTGGAAAATTTAGGTTCAAGATATGCAGGTGAGTACGTACAAAGGGTAAGTAGTTTGTACGAATTTTACACGGTAGAGGTAAAGTCAAAATTACTACCAATGCAGAATTTATAACTCCCTTTCCGACCCAAGGGGTTATGCGAGGGTTGTCAAAATAGTATTTTATTATAAAAATGTATAAATAAGTTCAGTTCTTTTCAGATATTATGTTTAAATCTAAAGAACAAAGTTATACTTGCACTGCAATACAGTTATAAGAAATTTAAAAATGATACCAATAGTGCACCTACATTTAAAGGGTGTTTTTTTAGAGGTTTGGTTTTTAAACTAGCAACATTGTTTGTAGTCAGTACGTTTTGCCATTTCACCATGAATAGTCATTGTGACGTCTTGCAAATTGTGCAAATTTATTTTAAAAATCATGGTTCGGTTCGCCAAACTTATCGTGCACAACATTCATTTTACGGTCGACATAATCGTCCATCCGAGCAAGTTATTCGGAAGACCATGGATCGTTTTCGCACCACGTACACTCTAGTGGATTATCCACGCATCCACAAAGATGACAAACAGTGCAGAAAGAAGAAGTTATTGCTGCTGTGGAGCGTAGTGTTGAGGAGAATCCGAATGAGTCAATTCGCCATGGTGCACAGCAATTGGAGCTGTGCCCATCCGCTTTGTGGAAGATTTTGCGGAAAGATCTGGTCTTAAAAGCTTACAAGATCCAGCTTGTGCAAGAGTTGAAAGCGCGTGACTATATGTATACCTCTAAAAAAACACCCTTTATTATGCAATTGTGCAATCTGAATTCTGGGAGTTAAATATGAAAATCTTTTAAAATCACCATCCAAAGATAGATAATTTAGGAAATGTTAAAAAAAAAACTATCAATATCGTCCAATGTCTATTGAAACCCTTTTTACAATATTCAACATACCTATAAAATAAAATATATAAAAAATATTTACTTAGGCGTAGATTTTTTTAAAGAAAAACCGTTGAATAACTTACGACTTAATATATCCCCCATATATCAGAATAACATTAAAATCAGAAAAATGAACACAATCATTCTCAAAATACCTACCTCTATCTACGAATAACTTACTTTAAACACCTCGAACTACTGTAACAGTCCTTTATTGTTATTACGGTACGTTTTTTTTAATTTCTTTATTTTCCACAAACCTTGTGTTAACTTCAATTACTTATTAATATTAATTGCCATAATAAATATTTTTACATAACTGCATCATATTTTTCACTGCTGTATCATAAAAACTAAACATTATTTTTTATTATATGATTTTATTATTTCAGCGAAATTCCCTCACTAAACATAAGACCCTTTCTTCTTGATGGCAAGGAACAGCTATATGTTTACTTTTATGTAATATTGATTTTATGTTCAATTGTAAAAATAAATATTATATAAACATGTATAAGATAGTTCTGAGAATATTGAATCGGGTGTACACAGTGAATCAGTGGAGTTACCAAAAAATTGGATTAATTTGATGTTCTTGTTCTTTTCTTAAAATTAAATCCTTGTAATGCGTTTTGTCATACTTCTGTGGCAGTAAATAAGCGTTGTTGTGTTGGGGTTGGTTTTTGTGTTTTCGTGGGTAAAAAAAAATGCGGTAAATATTTAATATTATTATTCTTTTTGTGTATCTCTTACATAGTATTACTTATATGAGGTACACAGTGGCTCATACACATCAAGTTCACAGTGAATCGCGATCCACGGTGTACCATTACAGTATATTACGTTATGATCTGAGATTTCTCTAACAGTTCATTTATTCCAGAGCAAATTGATGCTAAGCAAAGAAAATAATCAATGGGTCGTAAAATCGTTCATCAAATATTGGAAAGTGAATCTAATGATGATGATACCGAAGGAATTTTGCAAAGGTATCGACTATAACAAAGACTGAATAGAGGATAGCACATACAACAATTTTAGTGAAGATTCCCTTCAGAGACCACCCAGGCCAAAGAAGGGCAAATACGTGATTCTGTCCACCGCAAAAAAAAAAATTTAAAAAATCAGAAAATTTACTATGTTGGCAAAGTTTTAGAAATCAGAAAAATCACTGGAGTATTATCTTAGCTTTCTAATGCTGAGGACTGCACAACTAGACAACAGTTTTTGTATCGTATTCCCATATGTAAGACTAGTATGAAAAGACTTCGTGTACAGTATAATAACGCCTTCCACATAATGTTTGGCCTCCCCAAATTCTGCAGCGCTTCCAGTATGTTCACGGAGAGGCGAGTTTCCGGTTTGCAGCACTTATAAGATCCAGAGTAGCTGGAATGAGGGTTAGAATAAACAGCTCCAGGAATATCCTCATCATGGAGGCCCGCCTCAGTCCAGCCTCCAGCATCGACACATACTGGAGAAAGATATTGACACCTCATAATTTAAATGCCGCAGCACCTTAAAAACGTTATTATGATGTATTTAATTTCTTGTTTTATTTTATTTTGTTTTCATCCGCCTATTATCATTTTTTTTTAAACTTTTATTTTTTTATAATTATCGCATGTATATTTAGTATGGAATGTGTGGGACTGCACTAACCTCCCCACATACCGGAATAAACATTTATTATTATATTATTATATGTACGAGTATGTCTGATTTGAATATTCGAGTAACGAGTTTTTCTTGCTTTTAAAAAAATTGTGTTATTTTTTTCTTTAAATATCTGGTCATGATTCATTGTTCCAGTAAATTTGTTAAATATACCATAATGTTAAATCTAAAAATAAAAATACAGTATAATAAAGACTCACAATGTTCACGAATGGTGCTGCCAAAGATTAAGGTTTAGGAATTAACATTAAAAAAATCATTCTTAGAAAACGAAAACCTGTAAAATTATTGCTTTGATATCATTTTAAAATCTTGAAGATCAAACTAAAAAATATTTTTATTTTATTAAAGTCTTATCATAAAACCGTAATATGTAATTTATTTTATGTCCATCCCTTAATCCCTGAAGCTCCCCCCCCCCCCAAACTACCCTATCCGTTGCACACACAATGCACGGGTTTAATTTTCCACCCTTCTAGGCGATGCGACGCCCGTCACGCCCAGTCGCGGCACCCACCCACCCAAGGCAGACGACAGACTGCGTAGCGGAGACACCGCACGACCTAACACCGCGCCAGTGCGAGCTACCCTTAACTCCACTTTAAACCAAGATATATTTTGTTTGTTTACTATTTATTATCATACGTTATATACATACGGCACAACGTGCGTCATTAACATATAAGTAGGTAACAAAAGAGGTACAGTACAATTTATTAAAGAGAAGTGTATGCATACAAGAAAAAAAAACATAGAAAATTAAAGGTAACAATTATGAAAGTTATAATGTAAAGGTACTAGTAAATAAGAAGTATTTAAGAAAACTGCCAGATGTAGGTAGCATTGTTTTTTTTTAAATGTATTTATTTTAATTTAGTGCGGGAAATAACAAACAGAATACAAGCATTTAGTGTTCCGTTTTTTCCTGATGAGAAAAGCTTCTCCTTCGAAACATGTTGATATTTATTTATTAATAAAGTGGTATTTACAAAGTATTTTTATTAATGTATTAATAATGACGCCACAAAGTGAATACCAATATTTTGTATATTTGTTTATAAAATGCTTTTACTGTCAAACAATGAGGATTTCCCGTTTTAGGACACTCAAAATAAAAAAAAAATTATATTTTGGAGTTACTGATAATAAAACACATTGATATGGGATTTGTATATGTTCCCATGACATTGAAAAAAACGTGTATCTGAAAGTACTCTTTAAGTAGGTTAGAATAGGTGAAAACAAACAAAAGCTGTTAAATTTATATATATGGTACCGTTTGTGGATTCAATAACCTCAAGGTAGTTTTACATTGCGACCTCTTGGAAAGACAAGGTTCAATCTGACACAGTAATGTTACGCGATAATGAGCTCTAGAGAAACCTACTTTACAGCTCATTATCGCATAACGTTATCTGATGGAACCCTCCAATATGGGTCGATTAGTAGCCTATTCTAAAAATATGTGTTATACTCTTTCCAATTGTTTGAACAAAAAGCATTGATGGTTTTGTTAATAGTTTTAATTGTCATGGAGAGATTACAGAACATTAGATTATAAATGTATTCCTTTTGAATAATGGCTTCCTTGCTGCTCTAATTCTTGCTGGCTGTGATGAATAGTCAATAAAGGCAAGTTCTTGTACGGATGGTAGTGTCTTCAATCTCCTATAATCCGAGGTCATCACACTCTTAAACTTTTCAAAATCAATTTCTGACATCAGATTATCTGGCAGGTCATTCCAAGGATGTTGACCCAGTACAATGAATGCTCTGTCCCCAAACTTCACAACATTTTTACGGGAGGGTACATCCATATTGGAACTATGATATTCCCATTGTTAGTAATGTTGTGAGCATGAAGGATGTGGGATAGGAGGGAAATAATACGTGGTAAGTAAAATGTATTGGTCTATTCACCTACTACTTGGTTAATAAACTTAGTTAAAGCCATTTCAAGAAGTTTTTCATTTTCTGAATATTGGTAGATCACACTAAGTCGATGTTGGAAGTATCTTCCGCTCAGGAATGAGGAGAAAATACATATTCAACGAAAAAAAAATACAATTTAAAAGATTCGCAATAGCTTTGACTAGCTCTCGCAAGTCGATTATTTTATTAACACTTATTGGTTTCTTTCTACAGTTTTGCTAATGCTTAGTTCTCCAACAATCAACGGTTATATTATAATAACAGTTTTGCCATATATTAATATTAAGGCTGCCATATATTAAGTGAAAACTTGGAGCAGGTCGTTGAGTTTCTGTGTTTGGGAAGAATGTTTACGAGAGATGTAAAGGATGATAGGGATATTTAAAGAATGGCAAGAGCAGGAAACTCCATTAATGGACGACTGCGGTTATCGCTACCAAAAATCCATAGTTTCATAATTTATTTTAAAGGTGAAACAGCTATCAATAATAATAATTTCCTATCAGAACTTTTTATGAGTAAACTGTTATTTAAATCAAATGAATAAGAAATAATATTTTATTTATTTTAAATAATATTTTACGTCTATTGAAGAAGCAAACGATATTAGTTTTTATAAAATTTTTAATAGTTAAAATAATAATAAAGAGTGTCTATGAGACTATGTATGAATTTGAATGAAGCGAGGATTGTGTGCCAAAACCGAGTTGTTTGGCGGTCCGTTCTCTCTGCCTACCCCTGCGGCGAAACGGCATAATTTTTAGTTAGTTAGTAACCAGAGTGGTAGATACTTTCAGTACCGCCCTGGTAGAAGACCACCATTCAGAATCGCAATGTTGGTTGAAATGGCTTAGCCGTATTTGGTGACCAGATGTGAATAGCCAACCTTCCTCTTTCCTGTCTTCTTCCCCTAACCACTAACTTCAGTCTCACAACATACCATAATTGGGGATGCCTAGTATCACTGGTTCCAGACGGTTGAGAGCAATTGGGACTCTTGTGCGGTACTAACTAAAAGTTAATTATTTATATTAAAACAAAAAAATATTATTTTAGGGATGCATTTAAATTGAATAAAATTTATTAATGATTGAAATACTTGGTTGTGTCGTTAATAAATTGAATTATCTGATTGCGTTTAGAAAATAAGCCAAACTACAAAATGGCTTTGTTCATTCTTATGAATAATGAATGGGTGTTTGTCTTGATTTATTGGGAAACTTGAAATTAAATTATACATTGCAGTGCCATTGCCACTGCCAGACTCGACCAAGTTTAACAATGTAACTTGAGTATTAGACCAAATAACTTATGTATATACTATGTACGATATGTCTCGACTGTTATAATCAAATAACATGTAAATTATTTATTCGTTGGTAAATACCGTTTTATAATGCTTTGGCATTCTTGTCACGTCTTAAATAACTCCAAAATGCCTGGCAATTCTTGACATCCGGTTTCGCTCAAGATTTATTTTGTCGCGTAGTTCAGTAATCTCATCACACATGTTTATTTTTCATTAAGTAAATGAAACACGTTGTTATAAACCACTTCTTATTTTATTTTCACCAACCGGTTTGGCTTAACTCAAGTTTCATCAGGGTAAGTATAATAACTGTTCAGTTATAATATATTTACCCTTTCAGTTATTACATATACCCTTATTCATCCTGATGAACCTTGGTTGGTGAAAATAAAATATATTCGTGGTTTATAACAACGTGTTTCATTTACTTAATACCATGTCAAACCACAATGAAAATGTTTATTTTTCAATAAAATCTTTTTTATAAAAAATAAAATAACTTTGTTTCAATTCCACTTTATTATTTTATCGATTTTTTTTTTAAAATCTTTTTTTTTATGTTTTACTATCTGACAATAATTAAAAACTAAAATTAGAAAAACACTTATTTACAATCTATTTTTTTTTTTGTAGAATTACATATTATACATTTGTCTCTATTTTTTAAATAAAAGTGTAAAATATTATGCCTTTTTTCTTATAAACTTTTATGAGCTAATAATTTAACTGTAAATTTTGCCCTGATTGAACATGATTAATATTTATTTTACAGGAAAGTCCCCAGACTGTAATTCCATACTTTATAACAGATTCAGCTAATGATAAATAAATTATTCGATGTGTACAAATTAGAACAAAGAACTCTAATTTTTCTAGTCTACTAACAATTACTCTTAGTCGTACACAAATATTATTTATTTGTAAATACCACTTGAAAAAATAATTAATAATAACATCTAAATAAACATATTCTTTCAGAAGTTCAACATTTTCAAACGTAAATAACGCAGGGATGCCATCCTGTAAACAATCTGAAGTGTGTGTGTTTATTTCAGATGTAATATGCACCTTTGCATTGGGGGTTCTTATATGAATCAATTTAGTTTTAAAAGTTCAATGTGATATTTTTGTAAAAGGTCCATACATGTTTGCAAATCACTGCTATAAATCACCAAAGCAGTATCATTCGCATACACGAAGTGCATTACATGTCTAAAAGTGTATTTAATAAAAGATACATAAATAATATTCAAAATTGAACCTAAAATGGAACCTTAAGGAACGCCTGCCATAAACTTATTCTTTTAAGTGTTCAATAGTTTCAATTTCATGCATCGGTTGTTTGAGTAATTTTCAAAGAGTTTTAGAAGTTTTTCTTTAATTCATATAATATTTTAAGTAATTTACAGTGTTCAATAGTATCAAAAGCTTTCGAATAATCTATAAATAAGACTAATGTATGTTTTTTTTTTACTATTTAACTCATTATTTATTAAGCTGGCAAAGCGAAAGTGTTAAAGTGCATAGTAACACGCATAAAATATGCTTAAAAACTAGAATTTTAAAACTACCGCGTAATTATTATGAAATTTTATAGTTCCAAGTGTTTTCTGCCGACCTTGTGAAATATGAACTTGAATTTTTCGAACAGAAAATAATAAAGACCTTGCCTGTTACAAAGTAAGCATAGAAAAAAATAATATTTGTCCCATTTTTATTCTGTGAAAATATTTTAAAAAAATATATGTATCATTGACATTCGCACTTCTTGATAAAAACACGAACATCAAAAGGATAATAAATAATATGACTAACAAGGAAAACACCATCATTGGCAGCTACAGTCCGTCAAGAAAGTGTAGAAATGTAAATTTTTAATTAAAGATTTAACTAAATAAATACTAAAGGTTTAAACTACTCTTTTCAACATTAGAACAAATTATATCAGATTTTAATTTGAGGTTATTATTGACTCCCTAATATGATAGTGAACAGGAAAAAATGGTAAAATAACTCAAATCTCTTTTTTTTTATGCTCAAGTTGCGCGTTTCTTCTACATCATTTTTATTTTAATTTAACATCTAATAAAACATGACTTCTTCGATACATACATTTCGAAAAAATAAAAGCAACTCATCTTCTTTCAGGAAGCACAGTCTGACATTTAAAGGTAGCCAAAAATTGATGGCGCAGTAGTCGTTCAATAGGTTTTAAATGGCAACACTAATATGACTGATGGGCATAATGGTACAAGTAAATATTTTGTATTATTTAATTTTAAATGGTGTCGTAAAGTGAATTTCCAGTTATTAAAGACGTATATTTTTACTTCGTACAAACGGTGTTCTTAAATGTGAATAGAAAGGCGGAATGAGGAAAATATTAAATTAGTACGTAATTTGTAATAATTTAAAAAATATTTATTAAAACCAAAAATGTTGCTAAGAGAAATAGTAAGTAAGAGTGATCTAAGTAAAGAGTCCCATCAGAACACCAGGGTCTGATTAAGCTAGAATTTGGAGCATATGCTCTAAGGATGAGAAAGAGGATAGAATTTAATTAGGCGGTATACTTGTACATGGAAACCCAGAGCTAATATGGAATGCAGGATAGATAGGATAGGAATAAAGGAATGGATTGAGCGTTGGTTTTAATTTCTTGCTTTCTGGTTATTTTTCTTTCCCGCTTCAGTTTCTTATTTCTTGTTTCAGTTTCTAACTTTCCGCTCCCTGCATTTATGTTTTGGTTTTTCTTCTCGCCACTTCTCGATTTTTCTTCTTGCTTCTCATTTTCAGTTTCTTGATGTTTCATGCTTCCCGCTTCCGTTTTCCCGCTTCCAGCTCAAAAAAAATATTAACGATATAAATTATAATTTTAAAAAAAGCAACATAATTTGACTTGAGTCGTTACTCCTCTGGACCTTTTTGTTTACAATAAGCTGTCAAATGAATCATAACCTCAACTATGAACGTACATTGCAATTGTTTGAAAATCAGCATAAATCCACAAAAAATATGATTTAATACGTACGAAATTTGTCAACAGACCATTACAACTTACCAGTCATTTCAGGTGGGTTTGTAAACGTCTTCAAAGTTAGACTCTTAGCTTCTTCATGAATTTCAGCAAAACAACGCCGGAATACACAGTAAATAACCTCCCTCGTTCCACTGTTTATTGGTCTATTCATTTTAATTGATTTGTAACTATTGATAAATAACTAAAGCAAACAGTAGAAAAGACGGCCTCCATGGTCAGAGGTAAGGCTCTCGACTACGAATCCGAAGGTCGCGGGTTCAAATCCCTGCGTGCGCAAGTAATTTTTATTTAATTAATTTGTGTTGTTTCACAATTAATTCATTTAAAAATAATATATTGTATATTTGCGCACGTTCCAGAGTGGAAGATACTCTCAGTATCGCCCTGGTGAAAGACCACCATTCAGAATTGAAAGGTTGCTTGAAATGACTTTTAGCCGTGTTTGGTGACCAGATTTGAATAGCCAGGTATTCCCCACCTTCCTCCTCCCCTTCTCCCTCCCCTCCCCAATACCTTCAGCCTCACAACATTCCCCAATTGGGAATGCCACAGTCTCACTGGCTCCAGACAGTTGGGACTCTTGTGAGGTATTCATATAAAAAAAAAAAAAGCAGTGATAGATTATGCTAAGATGAATTGTAATGTCATTGAGGTTATGGTACTTTTTGAAAAATGACAATGAAATGTCAAAGAACTTGGTGTTGCCATAGAAATAACATGCTTAGTTCCAAATTTATTATTTGTCAAGAATATTCTGCCAGGCTGTGCCACTATTTTTTTTTTAAACCGTGTTGATGTTGACGTGAAACATATTAAGTTGGACCATATTATCTTTTATAGTTTCCTACATTATTCCTTAAAATAAACTGGTGTTTAAAACCATTTCAAACTATCACAGCACCCTTCATTTGTGTTTTTGCACATTCTTGACGAACTGTACGTCGACAAAAAAAACGCCTAAAGTTGAATAAATAATTCAAATACCCGAACAAAGGATATGGAAAATGGTAAAAACGACCAACTTGTTGGGTTTTTTTGTATCTTTTTGTTCTAGAGATGTATCGCCCGGATCATCGGACAGGCTTTTGTCCAAAATCGCTTTGTTTTCTTGATTCGAGCCTTCTCACCAACCTTTTGATAAATTGTACATTTCTTTTCTGCTAACAGCGTAGACAGGCCGTGGAAATTTGTTTCGAATTGTTTTTTTTTAATTAGATCAGGTTTAATAATGCTTTTCCAATTCTTCGGAGGGTAAACTTCTTGATTCAGCAAACAATATTTTAATAAAGCTTCAATGAAACAATTTTGATTTTTGTTTAATTTACATATCTCGGCTTTTCTCTACAATCTTTTGTAAGAAATAATGCAGGTTGATTGAATTATATCGCTAGACACTTTTTTGTATCATACCATCAGTGTGGTTTGATTAGCAAAATGAATTAAAATGCTTGTGGAATTTATCTTCTAACAGACATTCTCGATCTTTGTCTATGTCACATATAACTTATTTGATATTTATGTATTCATTAGATTTCTTTAAAAGCTTTAGATATAGTAAAATATTACCTTTAAGAAGTCAAAAATTACCGAATAAAAAGTGTTTAAATTTAAGAAAGAAGTAACGAAATGTGTGATATGTTAATTATAATTTGTAACGTTTAATTCTTAGTTCTAACTTTAATTTTTAATATTAATTTATTTATTTTATTTTATTAGTAATAATTAATTTGTTTAAAACCACTGTATTTAACATATAAATATCTACATGTTTCAGGAGCAAAGCTTCCCTCTTCAGGATAAACAATTTACATATAAGAACATATCTAACCATTGTAAATATGTATATGTACCATTTTAAGTTAAATAATATATAGTATTGGTAAGAATACTCCAAATACAAACATATCCTAATTGAAAAATGGAGTAAAAAATCGAAAGGATTTAATTCAAATGACAATTCAAAAAAATGTCCTACTTCTCGTTAGTGAAATGAATCAGTCTTCTTTAGGAAGTTTGCTTAAAGAAAGCATTAGGAACAAATCTGAACTTATAGACAAATGAATAATAGTTTCAAATTTTAATTTCCTGCTTTCCCAACAATCCAAGTAATTACGTTTGAACAAAACCTTGAACTCGGTATTAGGTTGACTCCAATCCTCGTAGGAATAGTAAGTAGGCAGGGATAGGGAGGTCTCCTGGTTTCCACATGGTGTCTGCCACAGGTTTCCAGTTAATCCATCGTCCTGACAACAGCCTCCGCTCGAGGCGAAGTCATTACCATAGGTGGGAAGTCGCAATTAGTGCATATTACATACTTGGAACACGTGAGAATCCTGTACACCTATGCGATGTGTCTTCTTACTTGTTTCACTAAGCCATTGCCGCATTCTGCTTGTATTTCCTTAAAGAAATTTTTATTCAGTATTCTGAATAATATAACAGGTATTCTAAATTAATCACAAATGATTTTAGAATTAGATAAGTGATGTATACAAATGATAAGTCTGATAATACTTTTTCTATACTTTTTAGCTGTTGGGTGCTGTTCAGTGGGTTATTTTTTTCAGTTCAGATAAATCTCCGATTATTCAATCGATCGTGAAGAGTTCATAAAATCCTCAGAAAGAACAGTACATGCGATTCAGAAATATATTACAATAATTATTTACAAGAGCGTGAGCATTTTATGGTTGCCAGTATCACTGCCTCCGGGCAATGTGACTGTTCAGTGGTATTTGCAAAAATACATATCATCTAAAAACAAGATAATATAAGACGGGCGTCATGAATCCATGAAGTCACTTTTTTAAGTAATACAACCAGCAGTTGAAAGTGAAACGACATCATGACATTAAAAAAAACTTACGAAAGGTGCAGATATTTGATGGAAATCAAAGTACCAACTTTCAGAACCAGTTGACAACAAAATGTATACGTCGCCAGTATATTTAGCGACAAATTGTGCTATTCCATTATAAATATTAATGATTCACATCAAAGCTGACCTCCAAAAAGCGCACAGCGTATGGTGGTTTAACATTCATGCTCCTATCAGCTCACAGCCAACAGCATCGCACATGAACTATAATGCTGGTAATAGTAACTTCTCCCGCCATCAAGTGCACTCCAGTAAGTGGCTTCCACATACGAGCGTATTAATCAATGTCAAAAGCAGCTAACTAAATTGTGTACCGCCACAAGATAACAAGATCCACTTCAAACTAGTTGTTTGTGTTCGCCTTAATAAGGCTAATGTACGTGTCAGGACGCAGCAAAAAAAACACCCTGCGCCAGAAGACATTAAAGCTTGTAATTAAAATGTTAGGTATCGTTTGGCGAAAGGTAAAGGTAATTTGTTGCTGTCGTATCTCTAAATAATAGTATAGATTAAACAGCATAATGAACCTTTCCCGGCATGACATCGTAAGCGTAAAAAATTGATTTTACAGGAGGAGGTAACTAACTAACTAACTAACTAACTAACTAACCATCACGCCGTTCTCCGCAGAGGTAGGCAGAGAGGACGGACCGCCAAACAACTCGATCTTGGCATACACTTCTTGCTTCATTCACATTCATACAACGCCTCATACATTCTCTTCGGTTATTCCGACTTCTGACATGGCCCGACTCGATTATTTGACTCACTTGATCGTGCCATGTCTTCCTCGAGCGTCCCCGGCTTCTTCTTCCATTCACATTCGCGTCATATATTCTCCTTACATTCCTATCTTCGTTCATTCGCTCCACATTCCCAAACCATCTAAGCGTAATTTAGCTCACTACGCTTACATCAGCCTTGCATTCTTTACAAATCTCAACATTTTTCACACGATCATACAACGTTTTTACCACACATTCGTCTCAGATATCTCAGGGAGATTATTTTTAAATATCTCATGTTATGTTTAATAAATTAATTTTAAATTAAATACGTAGGTATACTATTATGTCAGTTAGAACACGGCGTGATGAAAGCTTGATAATTGTCTCGCATTCAAGTACTTTTCGCTCTTACGATGTTTTGTCGTCCCCCTTCTAGTTCCATGTCAATATATCGCTTGCTTACGATATCATTTACGATGTTTTGTTTGACACAATGAGTTTAGTATTTCTAAGGAAGCTAAATGGTAATAAAAACAGCTTTAAATATTTATATTTTCGAAACTGTTAATAAATACATGGTGGAATTCAATAAAAGACGCTTTCTTAAAACAATATTCCACTTTTTATTTTTGTCCGTGACCGGTTTCAGCCTGTGACGGCTATCTTCAGACTGTTCTATCATCAGATTATCTTCATACTTCAGAATGGACAAAAAAAAAGTGTATTTTATTTAATCATTAAAACAGTTTTGTTATGAAAAATATCACTCCGTCGTTATATTTATTCATTTTAATTTAAAATTTAATAATTGCTTATAAAAATAATTAATACAATTTGTCTATTTTCGTTAAAGTGTCGATACTATTTCAGTTAACTGTATCAACAACGAAAGAATTCACAAATTTCCGCATACAATCGTATAAGTAAAACTCTTTAAAAAAGCTATATAATTGCTCTGGTGTTACAACATTTGGGTGGTGAAAATAAAACTCTGGAAAAATTGATTTAAATAAATTAAATTAAAAAATATTGATATTCGGATCACTTAAAACGGAACGAAGAACAAATTATTTTTTAAAAAAAAGTTATTTATAAATAAACTTTTTTAATTAATTGGTCTTCTTCACCACTTTCAAGCAAAACACATTGTACATCAGAATTATGGGGAAAAGCGAGATTTTTTTTAAAGAGTTGACGAACCTTTTTACATCCTTCATTGAATCCTCCCAAAAAGTAGTTTGTTGAGACTCTTATTCATTTTTTGTTCAATATTTGTTTTGTTACTTTTATTGCATCGAAGTTAAATTAAATGTTTTAAAATTTAAAAAAAAAGTTTTTCACCTAACTATTTGCGCTTTCTGATTGCTGAAACGTATCGTAAGCGGCGAATTTTGGAACATACGATAAGATTGTACACTTTTATGATGTTTTGCTCAGCCGAAATTGTAAAACACAAATCATACGATCAAATTTAAAATGCGTATTATTATGATTTCAGATACTGAATTCCTTACATTATTTTACCAGTCTGTGCGGATATCTATTTTGAACGGATTTGATATAAAAAAAAACGAAAATCATCAAATTGCCGCATAAGATGTTCTGCCGATGGTGTTAATCGAAAAGAAGATCTATTGCGCACTCTCTTTATATGATTGTAGTGGTTGGATTTCCTCCAAATAGATTTACTGCGAGGACACGATCTTCTGGGGTTTTGGTAATGATCCAAATTGCAGAAAACAAAACATTTTTAACAAAGTATGACAAAACTCCCATTAGATGATATCGCGAAAGAACAATGACAAAATTTCCATTAGATGACTTAATGAAAGTAAAATGACAAAATAGCCATTAGATGACTAAATGAAAGTAAAATGACAAAATATCCATTAGATGACTTAATGAAAGTAAAAATACAATGATTTCGATTAGATGATATTCTGAAAGAACATTGACACAATTCTCATAAAATGATTCAATCTGGAACCTCAAGCAACCCAGATGCAAAAGTTTTTGAACTTGCTTAACATACTAACAAAGTTGTTTACCTAATTTAAGAGTACACGAAAGCAGGCGAACCAGCTGTCAGCCAACATGAATTGATATTAGTGGAGTTAATTCTCATCACCAGTAGCTACGTCCTTTCATAGAAATAGTGTGTGCGTCTATCCGAACTTTATCGAACTATCCTGAAGTAACCGAACCTAATTTTTGAAATTAGTTCTACACTTTAATTGCGATACAAAATTAAAGCCTTTCGCTTATCTGTAGGAGATGCCTTTGCGAGATGATTTAGCTTGAATCTTCGAAATATTATTCGGCACCCAATCTTCTAAATAATTTATCGACTTCTTGGAATTCCTTAGTATTTATAGGCGGTAAGCAGTTTTTTACAGTTTTTCCAGAACAAAAGTTTTTTCTTGGTAATTTTATGTACGGCGTTTTTTTTTAAATCAGTTTGTTACTATTACTTCACAAAATTCCAAGCTCAGGAACTTCATTATTCTCAAATATGGAAATATTTTAGAGTCCAGCGAATAATAAAATACGCTTGGTGGTCGATGAGCAGAAACTGATTTTGGTAGTAGGTGGGGTCAACGGAAAAAAACACCAATCACCATTCTCAAATTCCGAATTACTTTTACAAAGCTGCGAAGTACACGATGGGCCAAGTGAATTCTTTAGTTTGGCAAGCTCTACACCAATATTATTTTTTAAGCATACCGGTTTCATTTAACTCAGGTTTAATCGGGCCTAGTTGTTAACCATTGCTTGGTAGGAAGCCTGGTTTTTATTTTTATTTTTATCTATATGAAAATGGTTACATTAACAGCGACTCGAGAAATTCAGTAAGAGTTTCTGTAGCGAGGTGCTCAAGCACTGAATAGATAATTTCCAGAAGGTACACTGCTTTGGAAGAAAACCGATGAAACTAAATTACAAAAACCCTTTCAACTAATAAGCTCCAGCCAGGCCAAAGAAATTGATTTCATTGTGTTCAAGATAAAACAAATCGGTATTTGAAACCGTACGATCAGTTTCAATGTAAGAAAAAAATTTGCTTACTTTGAGCGTACAGATAATCCCACAACACACTTTGTACATCGGACGTCCAAATCATAATACGTATTTAGGAGAATGGCAGAAATGCCCCTACGTGATCACATGCAAAAATTGCATCACCGCTTCAAGGTGCAATTCAGATGACGCATTTAATGACATCAATGGCAGTTGTTGTCAAAAACGTCGCATACCTGGAGCATTTGCTTCCTTAGAACAGGCAATCTGCCTAGCTTCAGTTGTTATAAATTCTCTCAAATTTTATTAGTTAATAATAATAATAATAATAATCGGATGATTTTTATAGCGCCGTTTTTGTGAAAAATCACCTCAAGGGCGCTGTACAAATCTTACTTCCTATTCTTACATTATTCCTATATTAAATCTATGACTTTTTTTTTTGAACACTATCATTACACATTATTTATAGACCATATAAAGAGATGCAGTTAGATTATCAAAATTAAATACGGCTTGGTCTAAGTTTTCATACATGTCTAATTGAAAAAAAAAGAAGCTAACTGTATGTATTCCTTACGATATATTGCAAGACGGTAATACAAATGATAGGAGTTATGTAAAGTTGGGCGGCGGGTGAGGACGGGGGCCGGAGGTACTGATCCTTTCTTCCAATCTTCTTTGTCTTTGTTGGTGACGGGACGCTTGGTGTTGGTCTGCACGTACGCCATGCGCTTGTCAGCCGGCTTCAGGATCCGGAAGGAGCACTTCAGCGTGTCGTCCACTGACATCATTGCTCCTGCATTATCGAATTCCCCGCAGTACCAGTTGCTTCTTGGCAAAGAACTCATACCCGTCCTCTACCACCTGATGCACCCTGCAGATCAGGTCAAAGTCGTGCTTGTTGAGGAACTTGGCCACTATCTCAATGACGAAGGTAAAGGCTCGTTCTCGCCCCAGCTGGCGGTGTCCTTGTTGGGGTAGTTATTATGTACTTCATATTATGTCATATAAATGTGTCTTCGCAATTTAATAAATAAATCTAATAAAACCTATTTCACACAGCCACTACCAACCACCTCCACCACACCAACACTACCAGTACAGATGTTGTTTTTCAGCATTACAGAGAACTAGATAATCCCATCTTCCACAGACTTGACTTTCTGGTTTAATAACTGATAGGAAATTGAGTAGAAGACAGACATCAGTACATACGGAAAATCGTTCTTGCAGAGGAAATCAGAACATATTTGTTATTATTTTTGTTATTAATTCCCAACATTTTCATTCCCCCCTGGACCCTCTTCATCCCCCCCCCCCCCCCCTCACAGCGAAGAATTCCTCACTGGTTGCGGACCCCTGCACCAATAGCTCCTGCATGAGTATTTTATATATACGAGTATATATTTCGTATATATATTTTTTTAAATTTATTAATGTTATAAACAGTACCCATTTACAAATTTGTATATCAATATTAACAAGATTATATCATTGAACAATAAAATAATGACATTTAAAACTAAAGATCAAAACAAGAAAGTGGAATAAAAATATAATGTAAAACATGTAATTAATCAGAAGAATTTTATTTACACCACTTTTTTATAAATAAAAATATCTATATGTTTCAGAAGTCAAGCTTCCCTCATCAGGATAAACAATATACATTTATACATATACAATATTCTATTTGTTTATTATTTGTCCATACTTGTCAATATTTTTTAGTATATTGTTTATCCTAATGAGGTAAGCTTTGCTTTTTATTTATTTATTTACTTAATATCGATGGTACAAATATACCGTAAATAATAATTACATGTCACAGTTAACTATAAGAATATAGCACAAATAATTTGGTATGTGACATTAGGTCGTACAGTGACATCAGAGAGTACATAAAGAATAAAAGTTCATTAAGGGTATAAACGTAAAAGATATGCGAACATATAAAACGGTTCTGAAGCATGCAGATATATATATGTATACATTAAAAACAGTAATGTAAACAAAGTTCTTCTGATTAAATACATTAATAGTTACACATATAAAACAGTTCTGATAAAGTGCATTTATGTAATTAACGCTACAAAATGAGTAATTCTGAAATACTACATAGACATAGGTATAATAATCAACAATAACAATTGATTCAATTGAAACTAGTCAGATGTAAAACAAGAAAAAAAGGTGATGAAAAAATATGATAAAATAATTAGTTTCCTATGATACATATTTGATTGAATGTAATTTTTTAAAGTTTTTCATCAATTTTGAAAGGTTTGCGTTAAATATATCGATGTATGTACATAATCTATCAAGTGTGCTATAGCTTCTTTGAATAGATCCATTTTTAAGGTAATTATTCTAGGATAATGTCCTGCAAGTATGATAGATACTACAATAGTATGATATGCGGTGGTTTCAATTTTCTGAGAAAATACAGTGAGCAAAATACAGCGTAGACAATTCCTAATAATTATACTCATGCCATTAAAAAAACCATTGCATGCAATCAACAACATAGTAAGTTCAGTCGTGTAGAATACAATCTAACCTATTTCGCTCAACCGCTAATTTCCAAGCCGCTAATAGCACCTGCAGGGGAAGGTTTTTGGGTAAAGCAGGTGCAGTTGTACCGGGTAGTGATTGGAACATTGCTCGCTGGCTCCGGCAGCCGTGATCGACAGTAACCGCGTTATATCCGAATCCAGTAATTGAACATCAGAGTTTTGTCGAACCCGAAAGCAGAACTAACCTGATTTTACAACTGTTTGAAAACGTTTCAATGCGGTCGGGAAAACTGACCTCGTTTTTGGAATAACGCTTCTGTTTTGACAAGTTATCATTAAAGAGAAGAATAAAGTGGTAAGTTGTGAAAGGTATAGTTGATTGAAATCAGTGGTATGCACAGAGTTTGACAAACAGGGAAGGCAGTAGGAAAAGCAGGAAATTAATTAAGATTAAAAAAATCACCCTAGACAATAGCATTCCTGCACGTTTTCGGTAAAAATAGATAAGCTGGCTATAGCCGAAGTTAATTGGTTAACCCACGTCAAATAACCACTTTATTTATAATTACTAGCCAATTAGTGGTTAGGTATGTAAAATTTCCCTTGTTTGCTAAATAAACACAAACAATATTTAAAAATATGATAATTAATATGATATGACCATTTGTTGTTAAAGTTGTTCTAATCAATTGATGTACCAATAGATGGCACTGTTGCTACATTTGTTGGCATTACCGAAAAGCACTGCTTTTCAGACACTAACACAAACGAGTCATCCCTTGACGCGCATTGCGCATGCATGTATGTTTGAATGTATACTATAGTCAACATGTGTGCGTCATTTTGCTTACTTAGTTCTTACTTTTGATACGTTATGGTGGTACGGTCGGTGTGTCCCGTTTTGTGGTTGGTATTTTGCGCGTATTTTTGAAAGTGAACATTGATTTCCTGCAATAATTTCATAGACTTTAAAACAAAAAAAAAATCATGCGAGTAAGTTAGAGTAGGCAGCGCTTTTTCCCTATATGGACGAAACACCCCTGGATGAAATGATCTCAGCTGTATTTAGTAACCAGATCTCGTTATTCAGGCATCCTTTCCAACCTTCCTCATTTCATTCCTTTCTCTATTTATTTATTCTCACAGCAATTCCCATATTGGGAATGCCATCGTCCTTCTGATTCCGGACAGTTGGAACTCTATGAGGTACCTTCTCACACTAAAAATTACGAGAGTCTCACATTTAAAAATAGACTATATTTGGGAGCGCTGCGATCGTTTAAAAGGTTTTAAATGGAAACACAAACATGGCCCATGGGAAAATCAAAGAATGTAAAAAAAAACACAATGGTCCAAGTGCACAAATTTCAATTTAACTAAACTATGTTCAGAAATTAGTGTTTCTTTCCAAAAGGAGATGATTCTACATCATATTCTAAGAAACTTTAATTAATATTATTTAATGCTTTGCAAGGAATATAATTAGATGGAAAGGATATTTTTTTAGTATTTTTGCAATTTTATGTATGTAAATAACCATATATTATATGTTAAATGAATTTAAAAAAACAACGTAATCAAATTCACAGATCAAAATTATAAATTATAATAACGGTTAAAAATGAATTACGACGATTTGCCTTGTTCCCTTAAACCGAAATGTCGAATCGAATGTGTGAAAGCATTTGAATATGATTAACACATTTCAAAGGCGAAGTCAGTATCTTAGTGTTGACATGACATTTTGTAGTTCAAAGTAATAAATACCTGCAATTAAATGACTAATTGATAAATTATTTTAGATATGTAGGTACTTACTTACCAATGAAAAATATTGAATACAAATTATTATCGAATTGGAAATGTAGGTACTGTTACGAAACAAAAGGGTGACCCTGGGTTAATTCTAGCTTCTCGTCACAAGAAAATAGCTGGGCATCCAATTACGAAACGAACCTCCATAAATCGCAACCCGGCAACCAATCTAGTGAGCTTCCGCCAGCCATCTTGGTTAATCAACCAATGAGGTTTAGCGGAACGGACAACTTCCGACCGCTTGGAACGGCTGGATCTCGCCTAGCGAAATCGCCGTCGCCATGACTCTTGTTCCAACCTTAGAGCTATCACCTGCGTACTCCGTTGGAGCTCGTAGCCGTTTCTATTATTACATGATTCGAGTCCGATTGGAAACAACAATTGCATGAGGGCTTGAAGCCCTCAGTAGATAGTTCCCATTTTACTTTAAAACACCAAAGATGGTGACTTGTTATTATCTACTTAAACTCTGTGTAGAGATGTCCGACGCTTGTGCCCAAGTACGCAGCCAACGCAGACAAACCCGGCCATGGCGTCCTTGTACCAACATTCACATGTAAGCTGTCCCAAACCTTCCCTCTTTTATTTGTTGTACTCGTGTTTTCCATAATTAATCAGCCCGGTCTAGAATTTCATCAGAGAAAGAGAGAAGTAGTTTAACTCTATGTCCGAATAAGAGCCATCTACTTGGCGTACAACTGTACATAACCTGCAATGTCTATGTTCACTTCACAATAAATTCTGAACTGAAAGTACTCCATCTCTTCATTTAAAGTAGAATAGAATTGCCTCTCCTCCAATTATAAGACTGCGGTCGACTCATATGACCCCGAGAGAGAGAAAACCTCCTGCTGTACCGAAACCTGAGCTATCTATTGTCCGGACGACGCTGAGACTCGCCTGAGATACCATCACCGGGTAAGTCGCGCTGTTATCCTTATCTCTGCCTCTCTATTGCTCCCAACCTCCATCTCATCCACCAAATTTTAACCCTGACGCCCACCGAGGTGCATTTTCTCCTACCCGACCTTCCTCTATCCCATCTTACCCATCATCATAACAGTACCTATTAATAATTGAACGAAAGTCCTGATTAATAAATAATAATCAATAATTGATCATTAATTAGTAAAAGTAATAACCTTAAATAATTTTTATACCATTATGTTTTTGAAACACAAAAGTATTTTTTCCAGCATTTCCAGAATCACGATTGATTTTTTACTTTCTTGTGGTGTTTCAGTTCTACTTCTAGATAGATGAAGAAAATCGATAGTTTGAAGATGAATAAGCAGTCAAAAGCTGTCATGTCGATTCATCAGATTTATCTGTTTGAATTGGTAGCATTTTGTTGCTCTGAATGCAACACCAGATCATATTGAAAATCTAAATGCGGAAAACTCTAATATGTGTAAAAGCCATGTATTACCTTATACAAAAAATATAGATAAATAGTTTATTAACATTAACATTGACGTTTTGATATTATGTACAATATATTTTTGATATTAGTAAGTTTCACAATAATGTTATATTACCTAAATTAATTGATACAGTTGTTCCCTGCTTGCCACGCTACTTTGAACCGTGTTATAGCAAGAAGTCCATATTGTTTCATAGTAATTGTAATGTTATAAAAAGGGCTTATACATCACTAATTACACCTCACATCACTAATTCCTAGCCACGCTCTGCGCATTGCGCAGGCGCGAGCTAGACTCAATGGATAAAACCGTCGTTCCGGCAAACGATCGCCCCCTGCCCGCCAGAAGTCCCCAGGTCCTGACCTCGCACGGTCGATGTATGAAAGCCCTCGGTGCACCCACGTTACTTGCAATGGTGTCTGTTACCGTAGCGTGCTTAGAACGCTCGTTATTATTTTGCTGTATGTAACCGTGAACCCCTAAATTTCAGACACTTTTTAAAAACCCTAACTACTGTTAACCGTTTACCTGTGCGGTCCCTAAATAGTGGACCGGGTTTGTGAACTAATATGATGATACCGTTCCTGCCTGGAGCTGTCTCAACTCCGGACTGATGCCCCAACGTAAGCTGTCTTTAGAACCTATTTTTGCTGTGCTGTAATTAACTGTATTTTAGAATAACTTGCCCGAATTTAGTTGTACTAGAGAGAGAAAATTTTAGATCAATAGTTAGGATGTGAACTGCCAATGTTAAAGTATAATCCCCTTATGTACGAACTATGATCGCCATCCTGTAATAAACCCTGGCTAGAAGACACATATCTTTTCATTTGGTAGTTGAGTACCTTTTCACCTGACCGGTATGAGGCTGAAACGCCGACTCCCGATCTTGCAGAGAAGAGCTGTGTTGTTCCCGCCTACTGAGCTACCCAGATAAAACCCCGAGTCAGCCGTCCGCGTCTAGCCTCAAGGTGAGTTTAACCTAACCTGTGATACTTTACACTGACGCTGCAGAGTCAGGCTGTTCACATATCATAATGTAAAATAAAATAATCTATTTCTTGGGTATTAACTATGTAACAATTTCCAGACATTTGTTTTGAAGAGTTTATTTCCGTATTTGTTTATTTTAAATTCTACTGATTGACACGAGTGTGTTGAAATCGATCAGCTCATCATCGGGTTCTTAGTAACGGTCAATATTTTAAATTAAAGAAAGTTACATTAATATTACGTTATTATTATTTCATTTTTTTAAATGAAAAAATTAATGTTTACAAAAATAAAAACAAGACTTCGAAAAATACAGAGAAAATCCAAAATAAAAAAGGGTACAAAAATTAAAATGAAAGTTTGAGAAAAAGATAGAAAAAAGATTACTACTAAAAATCTTTTTCACATCTCCTACTGAATTTTTTTTATTAAACTTTACTAAGTATGTGGGAACTACAAGTCCATCGTTTGCAGTAAGTCGTGTGTTATAAGAATGTACCACTACATCAAAGGTAGGTATTGGGCAATTTTACATGAATTTCGCCAATAGTAAGAAGGGTTGTGAAACACGAGTTTTGGGGGAGTTTTAAATAGAAACTGAAAGGTATGAATAGGAGAATCGTTTGTTTTTTCATTTTCTCTCATCTCCAGCCTGGATACGTGTTTTGTTCTAAAACGCTATTCACAAAACTACACTTTCACGGAAGTAGCCGAATGGTATTTTCAATTTTCTGAAATTCCGTTGTTCATCTGAAAGCCAATTGGTTTTGTGGCCGCGAGGAGATTCTATTACGCCCGCTGGCAACCAGGTTAATTGTTCATTGCCGAAACGATGCCTGAATTACGGTCCGAGCCAATAGAAGGCTGGAGGAATTCATTCGCAGAGCGGGGGATATAGGTCTAGGTACCGTCATTACCATTATTGTTTTTCCGCTTAGCTCATTTCGAGGAAATTTTGAGAGGAAATCGTTTCGTGGAGTGGTTTATGACGTGGTATCATGGTACGGGATACATTTTTAATATACGTATAATATCATTTATTCACTTACAGGGTCAATAGAGTAAGAGTGAGATAAGATCCCTGGAAGTGATAAAACAGTATTCATTTTAAAGATATATATATTTTTTTATGTTAATACCGCACAAGAATCCCACCTGCTCCCAAATGACTATGGCATCCCCGATTGCACAATGTTGTGAGGCTGATAGTAGTGGGTATGGAAAGGAGAAGGGGAAGAGGAAGGTGGGGAAAAATACCTGGCTTTTCAGATCTGGTCACCAAACACGGCTGAAAGCCATTTCAAGCAACGTTTCATTTCTGAGTGGTAGTCTTTCACCAGGGCGATACGGAGAGTATCTTCCACTCTGGGGCGTCCGCAAATATACTGTATATTATTCTAAGTGAATTAATTGAACATCGAAAATTAATTAAATAAAATTTACTTGCGCGCGCCGGGATTTGAACCCGCGATCTTCGAATTTGGAGTCGAGAACCTTACCTCTCGACCATGGAGGCCGTCAAATTCTTTGCATTCTTAATATTTTGTTATATGTATAATGATCCGGAATGGAAGACAGTATATGTCTTTCGGACTAAATATTGCTTTCTCTTCCCCTTTTTCTTTCTTCAGTGTCACAATGCTCCCCGAATATTTAACATGAATTTATCCTTGTCTACATGATATATGTACTCGTATACTCGAATGTATATATTTGAATACAGGATTTTATTTAAGTTGGTGAATTTTGAATAAAAAACTTCGCTGGGACTTTTGTCTCGATATCACATAAAAATAAATAAACATTCTTTTGTTCGCAGCTGTTGTTTGTTATTTTTATTGTTGTTCGTAGCGTAAAATACTCGGAATATATTATCATCCGGTATACCTCAAGGTTCTTACCTAGGGCCACTATTATTTAATGTTTTTGTTTATGATATCCACAAATGTTTTTTTACATGCTAACCTAGCATACGCAGATGATAAAAAAATATATTTAGTTGTCAAATCAATCAATGTCTTCATCAAACTTCAAGATGACTTCAGTTGTATTTTTGTGTACTGCAAATTGAACAAATTAGTTATTAATATTTCAAAATGTAATAAATGATTATTCACACGTAACAAAAACCAGGTTTATTTTAATTATACTTTAAACGATACACACATCACTGAACTAGAATCTATTCGAGACGTTGGGAGAGCGATATCCATTAAAGTGGGTATGCTCTGAATGTCAAACGTCAAAAGAATACTGTTCAAGGCATTCTGCGTATATTTGTATACGTCAGAACTATGGGTAGATTTCTCTGCATTACAATGGAATAAGCTAAAAGTCACCTACAATAATGCATATCGCCAACTATTCCGCTTACCGAGATACTGCAGCGCTACGGAAATATTCCTGGAGGGATTGAACTCTTTCAGGGCAATTCTCCGCCACCTCATTGGAAGCTTATAGTGCAGAGTACCCCAATCCAAGAATACCATCATTACTGCCATAACTACGAGTTCCCCTATAGTCAGATATCCTCCATAAACGTTTATCGTTTTGTGTTAATTATCATTTTTTATTAATTTATATTTTCTTTTATTTTTCTTTTTTATGTATGGTTATTTATTTTTATATGTTTTTATTGTAACCTATGGAACATATTGCATTGCACTCCCCCTGTATACCTTCTGTAATAAAGCATTATTATTATTAACAAGAGATCTTAAGAATCGATTGTTATTACGGGTTGATGATTTAAGATCTTTCTCAATGACGTACTGATTTCGTTCTGGTAAAATACAATTTTTAGTAAATATCACGACGCACCATTACCATAATACTTGTAATAAATGTATATATTGAACACGGGTATTATCTAGTGACACTTTCATGGCTTCCCGTTGGTTTCAGGTTCCAGCAAACAGACTTATCCTCCTCCACAATTAAAGAGTTGGGCCAAGGAAGGGGACCGAGCCGTTTGCCTTATCTAAAATGGCGATCGACCGCAAGAAAATGGAGGGAAAAAGTTAACATTGCGTTATCAGCCGCGTCGGGGTTGCCAAGTTTGCGACCTCGGCTGCCAATGGCGGTATCGGCAACGTCGCTAATAAATTGCCGCCAAAAGGTATTATCCCGACGCTTTCGGTTTTATCAACTACGGGAAAAGTCGGTACCTACCTAAGCATTTAAAGAAATGGAAGTAATATTAATGGTTAACACCTACCTTACTTATTACCAAAATATCTTACAAAACACATAAAAATAATAATGAAACGTTGGCTGCAAGCGTATATGGCTTACAGAGCTGCACATAGTTTCATTCAATGAGATTCATCTCATTAAATAAGGGTTCGGAGTGGGTTAGTTTACTGTTTTCTACTGATGCACCACGTAACATAATGTTTACTAATATGGTAGAATGGGCCGTTTTTATGTTTTCTCTATTATTTTGTCCAATGCATAGATGTTTTGCGGAGGAATCCCTATATTATGAATTCCGTGTTTAGTCCACGGGGCTATTTAAAATGATGAACTCAATTTTGCACATTTCCCTCTGATACACGCGGTCGGCCCGGGCTCTCTCCTTTACAGAGACATCCAGATTTTCCAACTTGGTGATACCAAGGACAAATGCTCTTTTTTAATTAGAGGTTTAATTTTAAAATGGAGACGAAAGCTACGCTGCACTACAGTTGGCAACTTACGAACACAGAAAACCTTGCGTTGCATAAGAGCCATTTTACTCACGACTGACTTGAAATGGCTGCTTAGGAGCGCGAGCACTCTAACTGTCATTTGCGCAACTATGATCGATCTAGGGGTGGGATTTGAAACTTTCGAACTTTCTCTTTCAATTGCTTTTTTTTCAATATATGTAAAGTAAATATATAGAAAAAACTCAGCCAACAATAGGTTTTCACTCAAGTGTCCTAAATGTTTGATTTTTGGTGATGAGTTAAATAAGTCGAACTCACAGTATGAAATGTTAAAAATGTGTGAAGCGCGGTGAATAAACGTGCTTTGTTTTGAATTATTGTTGCGTCGAGGGAGCCTTAGTCTGATTTTATCTGGTTTGTTTGATGAGAATTCTTAAATGAATTTGCTCAAGTAGTTCAGGGCAAGCTATCACAGAGTTGGCTATTTTTATGCAGATCATTCAAATATAACGTTTAATACACCGTCAAGGAAAGCTTCAAAAAGAAGAAAACTGCCTATGTTTATCACCAAATATAAGGCTACAAAACAGATAATTGATTGGAAGATTGATAGTAGACGTCACATATTTAATATAGATTTTGTTTAATTATTCTGGGTTGCAGACTGCAGGAACTTTAATATCACCCCGACGATAACCATTAAGAAATTATTACTTTTTTAAGTTGTTTAAGTTTGTGCAAAGTATGGTAACTGTAAGCGACTAGTGTCGTTACAAGACTGTAAATTTTGTGTAGGTGCTGGATCCAGAGCCACTTTCTTCCGTTGTAGGGTTGTAGGGTAGGTGGATGGTGCTATTCCTCACGCACCCAGTGGTCTATGTGAGGGGCACTAGGTGGGCCACTCCTCTGCCGGGTCCTGGCCTTGCAGTGACGTCCTCTTGTCTCGAGGACGTAGGCCCAGGACTGCTTCAGGCAGAGGGTGTCAGCGAGGCAGCAAATGATGGAGAGGGTGTGAAGAAAAGACTTTTGTTTTGATGCTCACAAGTTGTGATATAAGTTATGACTGCTTTATTTTTTGAAAGTTGGCCTATTTATTTGATTTCCCCCTGTAAATTTAGAGACAGTAACTTTAAATGTTTCGTCACTTCATGACCAATAAGAAACTGAGAAATGAAAAATGAAAATTCGACGATCGAACAATAAGTTTAAACACGTCTGGTACAGTAACTACATAGTCTTAACAGTTTTGGAGATATGCCACCCCCCTAAAAATTGCCGCCCTAGGCAGCTGCCTAGATTGCTTAGGACAAAATACGGAATTACTTGGTATTAATTTTGGAAAGCCGCCTCTGTCACGAAGTGTATAATATAATATGGAGACTGCCAGTCTGGGTGTTGGGATATTTATTGTTGTATTTAATAGACCTCAGAAAAGTGACATAAGATAAGAGTTGCGCGACACAAGATACATTGATTAATAAAAGAACTTTAAGTATCTCACAAATCTTGGGCTCCCATGTCCCGTGTTGAGCATATTAGCGGAACAGCTGTTCTCCAAGGTGGAATTGATTCAGCCTAATTCCACTTCCTCTGGCTGAGCAGTTGGTAGGTACCAACTTGTGTAGATCGTCTCAGGAGCGTGACCTCATTCATCTTGATTAATTGATCATGTTTATTTTGCAACGATCTAGCTAGAACACACTCATCTAATTATATTTTATTCGATATAATTCTCTTGGAAACAATCGTAAGACGGATTTCACGGAATCCTGTGGAAATGTTTATGTTTTGCATGAAAGATTTGCGTTAAAAGGTTAGTAAATTGTAGTGTCTTTATATTATATCTAATCGTTTACTGCATCTTAGACTACGTGTTTAGATTTTAGCACGATTGTGATAAAAATACATTTTTAAATCTTTATTTTAAATTTGTGAAAATTAATCTTTTCATCATTTAATCGTTTCACCTCGAAATTTATGTAACTTAAGTAATAGTCCCTTTAACATTACATTTCCATGAGCAACAGTCGTAATAAGACCATTCCAATTTAAAAAAGCACCTGAACAAAATAAAGAGACCCTGAAATACAAATGCTGATTTCATTTCCTCTCTAGGTTCCCTTAACTCCTTCGCAAAACATTAATTTCATTTTTAACATCTTAATGAACCCGCATTGTCAATTAGTTGAGAGAGTTGAATCAACTCTTATTTCGATCTTAATTAAGTTTCTAAAGAACATTTCCCGTACAATTCCACGTCAAAGGTGATTTCTATTTCCGGCGGGTTTTCTTTAAAAGTTTTATTGTGAAATCATTAAAAAAAATCATTTTGTCTTTAATACTGAAATCTTACGAAATCTGCTAATGTTTTTAAACCACAAAACACGATTAAAATACGAATACCTGGCTACAAAAATCGAATGTCTTCCACTCATATAAGGTACGTTTTAGATACACTTTTTCAACAGCTCAGTGAATTCTACTAATAAACAGCATAAGTTTCAAAATCGATAGATATTCCAATAGGATTAATCTTATGGACACTCTCAAAATTAATAAAAGTCATGTAGAATAACTAAGCTCGTGTAATAAAAAATCTCACAGGTTCATTAAAAAATAAAACATGTTGTCATCAGATTTACATACATTTTTCTGAATCACCATCGATATTATCTACAAATTATTTTCCTTAAAAAAACGCTAAAAATATGTCATTACACTGATCGCTTCATGAATTTTGAGTTGTACATTGAAGACATTTCCCCGTCAAAACGACCGAAGGCGTCCTTTACTGTGTCTCCAACTGCGAGGACGGCCTTTTCAGCGTCGCTTTTGGGTTTAACGATACCGATCTTCTCTCCGATGTATTCCCCAGCATCCTTGAAGGAATCTCCAACGTGTTGGGCGGCGTCCTTGATCTTCTGACCTGCGTTCTTGGCCTGTCTCTCCATTGTCTCCATGAAGGTTTCACTGTCATCTTTCTGCTCTTCGATATCTTCCTTGACATCTTCGGAGACATCTTCAAGTTGTTCGATGCCTTTGGAGATGTTTTCTTTAACTTTGATGGCTTGTTCTTTGATATTGTCTACTTGGTGTTCTAATTCTTTCTTGGCTTCGGAGAGGGTGTCGCTAATATTGTCCTCGACGTCTTCACTTTCCTTGTTGGCTTGCTCATTGTAGGTGTCATCTGCGTTGCAGACGGAGACGGCACACAGGGCAACCAGCACTACGATCGCGATGGTGGACTGTTAAAAAAGAAAGTAATTAACATATTGTTCCGAATATACCACTTCGTAACAAGGAGAAGAAATTGACAAAACAAATTCCAATAAATTTGATCTAGACGGGTACAATCATAAAATAAATAATTCACACTAGAAGTGTCTTCCATGTAGATTTAAATGGAAGCCCGTGTGCCTTTGACTTGATACCTTTCGGTTCTAGCCCCGAGAGAGCCAATAAAATTACAAAACATATAGCAATCTCTATTCGAATGCGTGTATTATATATTTAGATTTCATTTGATCGAAATAAGATGAGGATAAAATAATTTTTCGCCAGACTTTCGGGTCACATGACCACATCACATTTCTTGTATTTTTCTTCATTCTATGGGTTCAACTTAGAATAATAGACAAACCTATGGAATATCAAGATATAATAATTCTATTCTTACCTTGATAAACATCTTGACTCTGGCAGTTGGCACGATTTAACGAGACGGGGACTCAATAAGATCTGATTTTTGTTCGTCGCAATCTGTTCTTTTATTAATTTCAATTGATCGCAAATTCTCAAAATGTGTAAGCAATATAAAAGATAATAAAATAGTTTATTACCTTGAATCAAAAACTTTAACCGACAGCTTCCAAATTTTAAGAATAAAATTCAGTATAATAATTCACATTATTGGTTTGACTACACTTCCAGAAAAATTACTGGTATCAAGGCAAGTAGTATCATGATTACACATAACATATTTTATTTTATTATGTACCTATCAGTAGTTTAAAAAGTGAAGACCCCAGAAGACAGAGGTGTAGGGTAAATCCAGGAGAGACTCAACATTCGTAATAACTTTGAATGTAGCGGAAATACGACGATTTTTCAAAAACCGTTGGATAGAGGCTCCGGAGTTGAACGAAATAAGTCAATAGTGGTAGGCACGCGGCTTGATGGGGTTCGTGGCGTTCGCGGAGCGTGGATAAAAATTTCACATGAAAAATAATGACAAGTTTTACATCACTGACATACTGGTGCCGATTACAAGCGTAGCGGAGACACAATAAAGGAAGTAACCATTTTTACTTTCAAAATATATAGTTTATTTTTAAGATGCTTAAAACATTAAAACAATATGCGAGAGATGCCACACTGAGCAAGATGTCTTTTTATTGTCCTACATTACTATTTTTAAATTATTTGAAGATACTGAGGAAGTACATACGAAGAAACAACTATATGGGGGAGAGTGGACTAAGAAAAATCTTATGGCCATAGAAAACTATCCAAGTGGATAACGAGACGGATTTAAAATATGGAATTCTTATTCGAATCTTAACAAAATGACTCCAGTATGGATATCCACCAGATCCCACTACTGAAGTAGTAATTCTTTGAAACTTTTCCCCCTACATTCCATTTGCCGTATCTAGATCTGCCCAATGAGGGCTTACAATTGTGATAGAGAAAGAAATTCATCAAATATCATTGTGAATGTGAATCCAATTTCGACACTGCCAAAGCAACTGTTAAACGTTAGCAAATAGTATATATGTTAACATCCCCTAAAAATTCAAGGCATGAAAAAATGTGGAATTTGGTTACATCGTCATCTCACCAGGAATCTTCGGAGCATATTGAAGAGGTTGTAACGTGTGCGTTAAATATTGATAAAATTATTAAGTGACAAAAAATGGAGCAAGCTGGATCTGATAAATTCCATCGTATTTTTCCCTAAAATTACTCAACAAGACGTGCACTATGTACCTCCGGAATTTCCGGGAAAAATTGTCATAAAGAAAAATAAGGCCTCTGACATATATCCCACATATTGACGGAGACAGCGCTACTTTTTCATCATGTCTTTTAATGTATTGTTTATTACTAAAACACTATTGACGAGAATTTTTATTTTTATTGTTTTCGATAGTGGATTGGTGTATATTTGTGATAAAAAATAATTAATTGGATTAAATTGCAAAACCAAAATTTTATTGCCATTCCTTGAAAATGGGTGGCAACTCGCCTGGATTTACCCTACACTGTATAGAGTACTTAGAATTAGCCCCAGGAGGAAATGCATCAGGGTAGGTGGCTTTTGTTCGTGTGAAAAAATCAGCTTTGTCCTCGAGTGTTTGACCTTATTTAAATTTAATATTATTAAGGTCTGCAAGTATTTAAGTTTTTAATTAATGTTGGAGTTGTTT